>BJCO01818286.1:4815-32345 GCA_018326465.1 Flaveria floridana | reverse complement strand
CCCAGCCCCAGTTTGGCAATTGTCAGGTTTGGTCCCTGTACTTAGGTACCGAGTTCCCAAATTTGTTTCGGTTGATAACGACGTAGATGAGCGAGCCCTATTAGTTAACAGGATTCCTTAGGTAATCTCGTTTATGTGGATCCTCTACAAACACCCGCATTAGTATTTATCACAATTAGTTTAACGATGTCGGTGGCGGTGTTTGTATACGTTTCGAGTATTTGCGAGTACGGGTCAATGTTAACGACAACTATTTGAAAAATGTTAATCTGAAATTACAGGGTGTCACAGCTGAGGTCAAGGTTCAACCAAAATAGATAATAGAACCAAGACCTACTACTAATCCACAACAACCTTCATCTTCTGACCCTTTGCATGATCCCGAACCTTCTTCTAAACAAGTAAAGGGGAAGGACCAAACTGAGAAGGAAATAGGAAGAAAAGGTAACCAAGACCAACCTTCTTAGTTAAAGTATAGAAATAGGAATGGGATGGCCATTAGGAGAGATTTAAAGTCAAGGAAGAAGAATAAGTCTAAGTGTAACAACCCCTCCTCGACCCTAAGATGAGTTGAGACTTGTGCCAAATATTTATGTAGGCATTTTCCTAAGTCATGTGCCTGAACAGCGCCCATGCGCCTGAACAGTGCCCATGTGGCTAAGTCTTGGGTGTTTCAGCAGTTCTCATGCACCCTAACAGTGGTCATGAACAGTGTTCATGCGCCTAAACAGTGGTAATGCGCTAAGAAATTTACTTGTGAATTTGACCATATAGTCAACTTCTGATTATTTGCCTCACTTATTTTTACGTCCAATATCAGTATTTAACCATGTAGAAACTTATTTTCATATGAAAACTATCTTTTGTATGATTATTGAGACAATTTCGATGTTTTTGAACATTTAGACAAATCCGGATGTGGTTTATGTGCACATGCACATCCGCGGTTAAGAAACATAATAATAATAATAATAATAATAGAATACAAATAAAACAAATAAAACTCATTATTCTGCATGGCCACCCAAACCACCAACCAAACTTGTTCTGTCAAACCCCAAAAACCACAAACACACTCCACTTATTCTCTCTTTTCTATACATGCAAGCAATCACACTTCTCTCTTACTCTCGGACTCACACTCTCTCTCTTTCTTCCTCTCGGTTTTTATCTCATTCGAGAAACACACATACACAACATTCCAAAGAACAACAAGGTTCCAGCCTTGTTTTGAAGATCTTCTACTCATTTTTAGCCTTCTAATTCGTCATCCTTGACCAACTGTTCGATATGTAAGTGTCATAAACTCGTATAAACTAAACCTTTATGTGTATATATATATCCATCTTATCTTACGGTGAAACCTTCTCTCATTTGCTCTAACAGAAGTTTCTCTGCCCGAACCGCATATTTGTGGAACTCAAACTTCACATGAGGTACTGCTCCTTGTAAACCTGTGAGCCTAAGGGTCGATATACAAGGATTCTACCTTGTAAACCCTCATTTTATGTGTTCTGCAAAAATTAACCGCATGTTTTTATAACTAAAGCTTGTAATCTGCCTAAAAGAGCAAAACTCGCATATGAATATATGCTAGGTTTGAGGATACAAATGATATAATGATGATAGGAATGTAAATATGATAGTTACACTAGTGTAAATGATGTAAAACGCCCTATTGTGGCTATGTTTATATAAAACCGAGGCTTAGGACTAGATTTAAGTAAGTTGGGACTTAGAATGATTGAAAAATATAAGTTTAATGGCTGGGAAACTTAGTAAGACTTGGTAAGGCTATAATAAACTAGTTCGGTAACCCGAAAGATGGAAATAATCCAAGAAACGAGCCATAACACGAACAACCTAGATCCTAAGTACTTTTCAGGCCCTAGAATAATTATTTTAGTAATAGAAATCGAATTTGGTGAATTTTTGGGTTAATAGGTGATTTCTATGAAATTATTTAATAAAAGTAAACATAACCGGTAACTAGAAACTAGTGATTTAAACTTCACCAAGTAGGATATGAGACTTTAGGGTTCTAACTGGCTCAAATAGGCTATAAAAATCTTAAGAAAATATTAGGGGAAAAAATTATAAAAAGACAAACCTTGGGGTAGAAATTTTAAATTTTGAAACTTGAAGGGCAAAAAGTGTAAATTCTGCATGTTAACCAAATTTCGGTAACCTGGTGACCAGAAACAAAAATCTAACATACTAATATGTTAACAAACCTATAAGAACCATAAATATTGATATACACGTGCCAAAACCCTAACTTTCCTAAAAAGTAAACTTTTAACGTAAACTTTTAAGAAACAAAGTGACGTGCATCTTTAACTACAAAATGACACTAAATTACACTTCCAATGATCTAAGAATCTAATAGCTTATTACTTGAATTATGATTATAGGGTGCTAGCACTTGAAACAATCTGTGACTGTGGAACTTGATTGATATTAAGATGAGTTCTCGTGTCCCCCTTTTATTATTGTTTTGGGGATGAAGCATGCTCTTTTGAACAGAAACTTTTTATGTGTTATGTTACGATGCATATGTTGTGGATTTTGTAGATACATGCTGATACTTAAATCACAATTATTAATTCCTTTTTGAACCGCTTGTTTTATATGGGTAAATCTACTTGGGGAATCCCACACACACAGTGCCTTCTGGTTAGGAAGGGTACCCCATTAAGAACCTGAGGGGTCGTTTGTGGCATATTATAGGTTTTTATAAGATACTATGTTGAACCATCTGGCACTGTTTGAGGCTTAGTTCTCCCTTCGGGGTTGACCGGTACAACATAACTTTAGAAGAGGCTAGCCGGGACTGAGTGCAGGGTTGATTGTGACCCCACAATAGTGCTACTTGATACTAAACTTTAAATACGGACGTTAAGTATATTTAGTTGACACTTGAGCTCACCAACTTTTTAGTTGACACAAAACTTTTTGAGCATGTTTCAGGCAACCATTGATGGATGACTTGCTGGACTTGAGACTATTGGATGGCCTAACACCTTAAACCTCATAGCATTTAGTTAATTCAGACTTAAGCTTTTGAACAATTTGTATCGGGTGTTACTTTAAACTATGTACTCTTGCGTGGAAACAACTTGATATATCATGGCTAAAACAGTATAGTCCCTGTTTTTATTAAATTAATGTAATGCCATGTGTTTTCTCTACTTATGTGCTCTTATGATGGTTTGTCTCCGCTGCCATATTTGTTGTTGGTCTGTGACGTCCCACCCTCCTTGGGCCCAGGGTGTGACACTAAGGCATCCATCTCTACACGACAGGATGATTCATAACATCCTGAGGGTCAACCAAAAGAGGTTGCTCAACCAACTCCCATATATGTAAAGCCTTTAGCTACTGAGAGACCTATCAAGTCTTGGGTGTTTTCTCCAAACTATGTATGTCATAAGAGATCATGGATGTCAACATGTATTCGTCTAGCAAAACATACTTAACCTGCCTGAGCATGATCTTTTGGACATTAAGAGATACTTTAATAGCTTGAAAAATCCTGATCAATAGATGAAGAGAGAAATGGCTCTGATTCTGATGGCTTTGAACAAGTAAAAGATCCAAGTTCATGGTAATCTTCAAGTTTTGGTAGCATCAGCCTAGGGAGAGTTTGTAAGATAAAGATTATTATCTTAAAGGCTAATGCTAACCAAAGATCTCTCAACATGTAGTGAAGTACAAGGAAGAAAGTACTTCGAAAGATTAGACCATGTATAAAGGAAAATAACTAAGTGTCAAATCTTCCGAAGTCAAAGATAGAAGTTTCCGATGCCAAAGTGAAGCCTTCCAAAGCTTAACGACAAAGTCTTCCGAAGCTTGAAGACTGAACTCTTCTGAAGACTAAGAAGACTGACATACTTTTCACAAAAAGAGAAGACCTTTTCACTGTCAGCTCAGAAGACTCACCAATTTATAGAAGTTGGTGATTACCTTTTTACTTTTCTAAACTGTACATTATGGTTTATTTTCTATAACTTGCTACTTTAGTATTGTTATCTTTATTGTATTACAATAGGATGTGACCTATTACCTATCATAGTCATATGCCAAAAGGCAACTTGCCTTTTGACTTTAAATTGATCTTGTTGTCTAGATTAGTGTCCAGCAGGCTTTCAAAGTATGGTTGGTCATAAGTTGTAGTATAAAGTACCTCATGTTTGAATCTTAGGACCTAGAAGAAGCTGTGCAATACTTGTAAACACTTGAGAGCAATATACTCAACCTTAAAACCATATATTTCTGTTCTTGAGTGTTCTTACTTGTTATTCATTGTTTCACTTCTTAGTTCCCTATTTGACCTAGTAAGTGTATTTAGTTGATAATCTACAATTATGAAACTTATTTTGAACCATAACCGGTCTTGCACAGACCATAGAAGATGACATGGAAAGGCATGAGGTAAATCTTAAAGCTAAGGTGATATTTGGCTAACCGGTTACTGAAACTAAAACCCCAGTTAACTCTGATGTAAAAGTGGAAACAGATGGCCCTCGTGATAGCTGCCTATGATCCCAAGTCAGCTAGTGTAGCATCAGGAGTAACTAGTAGATTTTCAGCAGTCAGACCTACTACAATCTGAAAAAGGTAAGAACCTATGATTGCTAAAGAAGAAGTTGAGATAAAGTCATATAATTCAAAGGATAGATTTCTAATGACAAAGAAGGTGGAGCTATTCCCACGTAAGGTCAAAGAATATATTGTAGAACTGAAGATAGGCAGATCTCAAGAATCTCATATTAACGAGAACATCATCGCCTTAATCACAAGTTGTAACACCCGGATATTTTAAGAAGTTGTAAAAGAAAAATAAAAGTGGAAAATGCAATTTAACCGAAGTTGAGGGATTAAATGTGTCAAAAGTACAAAATAATATATTATATTTTTTACAAAAGCAAGTATGGCCACCCACACCTTCTGCCATTCAAGCTCTCGATATTTTTAGATAGAGAAAGCAGAAGATATACACTTCTAGAGAGAGGGGGCAGCCAACTTCAGTAAAGGTAAGTAAATTTAGTCTAATTGGGTTGGTTTTTATGGATTTCTAGTTGTAAACCCGGTTTCTACCTGTTCTCATGTGTATGTACGTCTTCGGGTACGTGTTTTTGGACATGTTTAGGTGTTAGAATCATCTGAGAAACTCAAGTTGAAGAGTCTAAACTTGAGAGTAGCTAAGGTGAGTTCTAGAACCCCATTTTTACATGTTTTAACTAATTTTAGGGCTAAAAATACATGTATAAATAATTTTATAAAATGGATATTTATACCCGTATGA
Organism: Flaveria floridana; assembly: GCA_018326465.1. Classification (NCBI taxonomy): domain Eukaryota; kingdom Viridiplantae; phylum Streptophyta; class Magnoliopsida; order Asterales; family Asteraceae; genus Flaveria; species Flaveria floridana. The sequence goes on along the minus strand of BJCO01818286.1, from coordinate 27,037 downwards.
ATGTGTATGTGGGTATGTGGGTGGGGTATGAATTGGGATGATTTATGGTTCTGAAGATGTTATTGATATGTTTTTGATGCTTGAAATGTGATAACTAAGCTTAGGATTGGTTAGAATTGAATTTGGGCTTGAATTATGGTGATGTTAATTACAAATAGATGTTCATGCGCCTGAAATAGTACCCATGCACCCAACTACCTAAATGTCTAAGTGTGCCTAAAACGCCTAAGTGCCCATGCGCCTAAGTCAGGCCCATGCGCTTGGATAGGACTCATGTGCCTAGAATTTGCCCAGAATGGTTAAGTGTTGGGTCATGCGCCCAAATACTGCCCATGCGCCCAAAGTGTCCCATGCGCCTAAGAGTTCATGCGCCCACATAGGGTTCATGCGCCCGCATAGTGGCCATGCGCCTGCATAGTGCCCATGCGCCCAGGAAACTTAGAATTATTTCTGAATTTTGAGAAAAAACTGAATTTTAGGGTTTGACCCTAGATTGACTGGTTGGCTATTTTGGATTATTCTAAGCATAAATAAGTCAGGGTTAATGAATAGTATATGCATGATAATTCCTCTTAAACTCATCCTTGGTTAATATTTTGATGCTAGTGATATTTATCATGCTTTTAAATTGATTGAGTATTCAACAAGCACCTCACACTCAAAATCATGGTAAGATCAACTATCTGTATGTAATGAATGGTAGAACTTTTAACAGCTTAGATAACCAAGTCATTTAAATTATGATATCTCATTTTGATTGATCCTCATTAGATTCTTTTACTTTGATCTTTTTTGTTTGTTTGATCCTCATTGGGATTCTGTTTCACTTCACTTTGGAAGGTGATCCTCTTTGGGATTCTTTTTATTCATTCTCATGGAATGTATTTCTTTTAATGCTTTATCCATGTTGGATGTATTTCGTATTGGGAATCTTGTTGGATTGTGACATCAGCTCTATATGCCTGTTTCTCCAGGTCTTTGCTCAACAAAGTAGAGGAGAGACTCATATAAGTAAATGAGATCAAAAAGTATCATTACCTATTGTGTTTAGGTTGCTACACACACACACACACATTTGGCTAAGCTAATACTTATACACACTTTAAAATGAAAGCTTTACACATGAATAAAAGATTTAGTTCATTACAACAAGTGTCTTCTTTTCCAAGCTAAGCCTACCCTCATATCAAATAAGTCATGTCAGCAATTTAAATTTTAGAAATAAGCGTAGTGAATGATATAACAACTGTAATTATATCATTTCCCAATGGAGTATAAAACATATACTTCTTTAATATTTGAATGTTTTTGTAGATTTTGCTTTTTATATCATTTCCCAATGGATATAACAACTGCAATATGAATTGTTTTTGTATTTTTTTAATATTTGAATGTTTTTGTAGATTTTGGTTTACTCAAGGTTATTCATACCAATTGATTGAACTAAGAATTCAAATATACTTGGATCAAATGCCTTAGTGGATAACTCAGCTAATTGATTATCAGTGTGAACCTGTATCAGTTTGATTAACCCATTTTCAGCACAATCTCTCAAAAAGTGATATCTAATTTCAATGTGTTTTCTTTCTGAGTGTTAAACTAGATTATTTGTTACGAACATAGCTGCTGTGTTATCAATGTGAATGGTGTGTGCAAAAAGTTAAACCATAATCAAGCATCTGGTTATTAATCTAGAGAACTTGAGAGCAATAAGCTGATGCTGCTATGTACTCAGCATCTACTGTTGAAACAATAACATTTGTCTGTTTGTTACACTGCCAGAAGACCAGCCTGGGACCAAGAAATTGACAGCCGCCAGATGTTGACTTCCTATTGAAGTTGCATCACCTATAGTCACTGTCAGTATATGTATAAAGATTGAAATCTCTTTCCTTTGGATACCATAATCCAAGTGCAAGCTTGCGCTTCAAATATCTGAATATCCTCTTGATTGTATTTACATGAGATTCCTTGGGATTTTCTTGATACATGGGACAAACACATACACCAAACATTATATCAGGTCTACAAGTTGTTAGACACATGAGTGATCCAATCATAGATCGATAATGAGTCTGATCCACAGATTTTCCATCTGAATATGGCCCTATCATCATCTTCGTATCAATAGGAGTTCTACTAAACTGACAATCTTCAAAATGAATTTTCTTTAACATGGTTTCCACATATTTTGATTGATTGATGAAGATTCCATCTGCTATTTGCTATACTTGCAACCCTAAGAAGAAAGTGAGTTCTCCCCTTACACTTATTTAGAACTTGGAGTGCATGAGATATTCAAAGACTTTGCAAAGTTACTTGTTGGTTGTGCCAAAAATGATATCATCCATATAAATCTGGACTACCTACATGTCTTTTCCTTTCCTCTTTCTTAAAAGAGTCTGATCAATCTTTCATCTTTCATATCCATTTGTGAGCAGAAACGATGATAGAGTCTCATACCACCTTTATAGTGCTTGATGAAGACCATACAAAGCTTTGTCAAGATTGTATACCCTGTGAGGGAAATCTGGGTCTTCAAAGCGTGGAGGTTGACTTACATAGACTTTTTCAGCAATTTTTCCAAAGAGAAAAGCACACTACACATCCAATTGGGATACAGTGAATTTCATGGATGCAGAGTACGTCAGGAAAAGTCTAATGGCTTCTAATCTGGCTACAAAAGCAAACACTACATCATAATCTATTCCTTCTTCTTGAGTGTATCCCTGAGCCACTAATCTTGCTTTGTTTTTAATGACAATGCCCTATCATCTGTCTTGTTTCTGTATATCCATCTGGTACCAATAAGGTATTGACCTTTAGGTAGATCTATCAGTTCCCATACTTCTTGTTTCTTAAACTGGAGCAACTCTTCCTGCATTGCCTCGATCCAGCTGTTGTCTTGAAGAGCCTCTTTTATTTTTTTGGGTACTGTCTAACATAGAAAGCAAGAAAACAAACATATATTTGCAATACTATACTTGCTTCTAGTCACCCGGTCATCTAGTTCACCAGTGATGCTTGACACTGGATGATCATTATGTATCTTGGTGGTTGGAATGGAGTCACCAACAATTGATACATCAAGATTAGTGACATTCAGATTATCATGGTAAGAGGCACCTTCAGGTTGTGATGTAGGAGAGTGATGAAAGTAATCAAAGGCTTCATTGGTTTCTACTTGGGCATGTGCTGCACTTTGAACATTGTCATCATTTGCATATCTCTCAGTCTTAACTAGAATAGTAGCTGATTCTTGAATCCTCACTTTATTTGATGGTTCATCTAAAGGAGTTGACATTGAACATGGACCAGCCTCAGTTGAAACACTATGATTTTATGGTGCTTGTCTGACAGGATCAGCATGTAAAGGAACATCTTCATCTAGTTGATCAGTGGAAGTAGGAGGAATCATGAGAAAATCATATATTCTTTCTACAATTTTGGAAGACCCAGCTGATTGTAGGTTACCAGCGTATGAAAAGTGAAACTGATCAAAAGATCTAGTAAATGACTCCATATGACCATTAGTTGACTTAGGAAATGAATGTTCATTGAATTGAACATTAGTATATACATCAATGATGTTTAATCTGGGATTAAACATTCTAAAAGCCTTTGAGATTGTGGAATAACCTACAAAGAATCCCTCATCAGACTTTGAAGCAAACTTTCCTATGTAATCTCTGGTGTTTAATATTGATATAGGACGACCAAATGAATTGAAAATCCAATGTATGGTTTTCTATGAAAGAGAAGTTCATATGGTGCTCTGTTGCTTTCTTTGATTATTAAAGCCCGATTTTACAAAGCAAGATGTTTTAATTGCTTCTGCCCAAAAGGTAATAGGCAGTTTAGCATTTGCTAGCATTGTTCGTGTAGCTTCAAGTAGTGTTCTATTTCTCCTTTTAGCTAACCTATTTTGTTGAGGAGTCCTAGCTGCACTAAATTGATGAGAAATACCTTTGGCTGTACAAAATGAACTTACATCTTCAATTTTGAATTCTATATGATTATCACTTCTAATTAATTTTACTTTATGATCAAGTTGGTTCACAATTTTAGTGATAAAGTCCTTTATTATTTGTGATGCTTCGTTTTTATGAAGTAAAAAAGAAGACCCATGTAAAACGTGAATAGTCATCAATGATTACCAAGCAATATTGTTTCTTTCCAATACTCATAACATGAGTTGGTCGGAAAAGATCCATATGAAGTAGCTTCAATGGAGTATTGCGTGTGTTCACGAACTTTAGTTTGTGAGACAACTTGTGTTGTTTTCCTTTGAGACAAGCTAAACAGTGGTCAATGAAAAGGAATTCTTTTTGAGGTAAACCAATAACATGGTTTCTTTTGACCAATCTGTTCATGTTTTTGAAATTTGTATGTCCCAGTCGTCTATGTCAAAGTTATGACTCATCAAATGATGCTTTAGACACAAGACATGTTTCTTCTTTAGGATGTGTAGAATTAAGGTTTAAGACATAGGTATTATTCATCCTCTGATTTTTCAAGACAACCCATTCCTCAGGGATTTTAAACATTGGTTTTAAAATGTAACAAATGAGTGACAGTGAAGTGAGTCGAATATTACTTGTCACAGATTTGGGAAATGCTAAGAAGATTGAAGTTTAGCTGCTTACAATAATTCACTCTATCAAAGCTTAGTGATCCATTCGTCACAGATCCTTCACCGGTAAATCTCCCATGTTGTGAAATCTCCACCAAATGCTACAGTTGTTCCTTGAATGTGCTTCAAGTCATGAAGGAGGGAATGATCTCCTATCATGAAGGAGGGAATGATCTCCTGTCATCTGTCGGGAGCATCCACTGTCCACATACAATAGGCTGTTGGACCTGTATAGACGATCCTACAAGCAAAACTAAACTAATTAGAATATGGAACCCAAGCCATAATGGTATTGGGTTTCTCGGTTCTATCTAAGATGGTAACTTCTTGGTATTTTCCTCTAGGTTGAGACTTAAAGGATGATACATTGATTGATTTTTGTGGGGTTCTTCTTGTTTTCTTTTTCTCAATTTCAACAGAAGTGTCAGAAGAGTAGTCAAACCTTGGATCCTTATTTCTAAATAAAAATTGGGCAAGTTTTGATTTTCAGAAATCACTTTTGTTTTAGATCTAGGAAATACATGGAGTTATTGTTTCATATTTTTATTTAAATTTTGTTGGACACTCTTTGACAACCAGTTGTCATAGAAGTCATCATCAGAATTTAAGGTTCTCGATTGTCTATTATGCTGTGGACTTCAAGTTTTGACCTTAACAGTTGAAATTGGTGAAATGGGCTTGTTTTGTGGGATTCTCATGCCTTTCTGATTAAAGAAGCAATCAGATGTATTGTGATTTGTCATATAACATGCAGAACCATACTTGGTAAAATAGCAATTTTTGTTTGAATGATTGTTCATGTCACAAATTGAGCAATATTGATTGAAATATCAATCATTTATGTTGTGATTTGACATGTCACAGTTGTCACAGTACATCCATTTGATCTTTGTTTTAGAGGATGATGCTTTGAGATGCTTAACGGGTTTTAACTTTGACGTGTTTTTGTTTTTGTTAAAGAAGCAAGTTCATTCTTTTTGATATCAGTAGATTGTATCACAAATCTACTGTTCTTTTTGTTTAAAGGATGTCTTTGCTTCTTTTGAGTCTTTCTCACCTCTGAATCAAATTGTTCAACATTCTTTTTATTGAAAATGTCAAATCATATTCCTTGTTTTGACTTATAGGTGAGCTCAATTCAATTTTTATTTTTGGTGATTGATTCTGTGGTGATTTTGCTTTAAATGATGGAGATGCTAAAGTTTTGCCTTTAGGTTTCATTGAAGCATTATCTGATTTGCTTGAATTGTTTGGAGATTTAATCTCACCATCTGACCTGCTTTCAGCAGTGGTTTTCAAAGGCACTTCAGGAATTCCAATCACTTTGAATCTTTATGGAATGAATTTAATAAAAGGAATAATGGCTTTGACTGGACTCTTTTGTTTCTTGACATTTACATGTTTGTGTAGAGCATTCTTTAATCTTAATTGATGACCTGATCTGATTTTATCCTCATTTGTTTCAATGTAAACGTTTGGGTTATCTTGAGGATTGGTTATTTGTGAAACTAATATTTTAGTTTCAGTGGATTTAGGTTTAATTGATTCATATAAAGTAAGTGGCTCAGGCATAACAATGTAATTGTCATTATATGGTGGAGGACCTGAATTATATCGTATTCTAGTCATGTCATTGGGCTCCTTTCGTGAGTCATGTAACTCTGGTAGTTTGGCAGAAGAGAATTGAAACTTTTCAAGTTTCACTTCAATAGTTGATTGCTTAGTTTTGGTTTTGGTCAACACTTTAGTTAACCTCTTGTTCTCAGCCACAAGAGTATACTTTTCACCATGTAGTTTTTCAATATTTGAAAGCAATGACTTGATTTTAACTTCAAAACTTTTCATTTCATGTCTTAACATTTTAGATTCTACTTTTTCTTCTTTTGTTTTAGAAGCCAATTTGTGATCGTGTTCTCTGTATCTTTGTAATTCTCAGATGCATTTTTCACTACAGAGATTTGATTTTACCACAGATGGCATGGGAGATGGGCTATCATTGATGTGATCATGAGTTCAATTTTGGCAATGATGATGTCTAAGCTTGTGCTATCAAAATCAAGTGTATTTTTCAGCATGGTCACAATCTGTTTCAAGCTCTTGGGTAGACTGTGCAGCTTTTTCTTGTTCATCCTTTCTCCTTGTAAGTAAGCCCTATTATCTCCATATCATTTACCAATTGGACAAATCTATGAAGCTATTTTGAAATAGATTCTCCTTTTGTAGGATGGAAGGTTTCATATTGATTAATCAGTTTGTCTCTGTTAATCTCAGTCACCTCACTACTATCTTCACACATGATCTGTAGTGCATCCCATACACCTTTTCTTGTATTGTATTTTTCTAATCTTTTGAAGACATCCATCTTTAAGCTTGAGTTAGAATGGAGTAGGCCTTAAGATCAATCTTAATCTTCTTAGAATTACCATCATCAAGATTAAGATTTGGATCCTTAATAGGGATTCCGACTGTCCTTTATTGTGCAGCTTGATCAGCATTCAATGACACTGGAATGTAAGGCCCTTTGCATATTGATATCAAATAATCTGAATCTACACCTGTAATATAGTTCCTAAACCTGATTTTCCATTGCTTAAACTCAGATTTGTGTTTAGGCATGGTGGTTTAGAAGCATGACCAAGTTCTACAAAGTTAATAGAATCCATGTTTAATAAACTGATTTTAGAATGTTTGAGTATGTTTTAAGTTGATTTTTTGTCCAATAGTTCAAACAGTCCACGGTTTCAGTATATTGTATGTCTTCTATGAATAGTAACAATAGTAGGGTTTTTCAAACAACAGCAATTGTAATTTTTTAAGTTACTTTTGTTGATTTTATGTATTTTATTGTTGTTTTCAATCATAACTCTGAAGAAGACTGATGAGTTTTAGTTTGTTTAACTTGAAGATCAGTGAAAGAAGATGAAGTTTTTCAGTATTGTAAAGCTCTATGTTTATTAACAGTAGAGACTTGTTAATAAACAACTCAATAACCAGATCAATCGATTTTTAGACAAGATCTGAGCAGATCTTGAGATAAATCTGAGAGCCAAAGCTCCAATCCCAATTAACTAGGATCGAGAATTAAGTTCCCTTTTAATGTGACTTCAACAATGATCGAATATGATGATTGAGTCAATGATTAAGTAGCGGAAATACAGAATCAAAAAACAATAAAAGTTGAAAATATACGCATAAATGCTTTGTATATTGATTGGTGAACAAACAAGTTACGGTTGGTGCTAGTGTTTTCACAACTGTGAAATAACAACCACCGAACCTCGTAACTTGAGTACTAGGTATCATGTTCTATTTATGTTCTATTTATAGGCTGACATAAACCCTGTACAAAAAGACTAAACTACCCTGATAACTATACAAAAATACTAGTATAAGTACAAAAGTCTTCGTCAGTATTTATGGTTGAACATCCACAATAACTAATGCAGATGCCTTGGGCTTAATAAGCATTTCTTGATTGTCTTCAACATTAAGTGTTTGGTCATCAACATTGAAAAATACGGATGAACAAACACTTGTCATCATTTCTTCGTGAATCCACATTGGTTAATGCGGAAGAGCAAATACTTAATCGCGTTTGTTCTGTCTATCTGCATTTGTATATGCGGAAGAACAAATACTTGTTAGCATTTGTTCTTTCGTCATCAGCATATACAAATGCGGATAGCCAACACTTGTCTTCTTATCTTTATCCGCATATCTTTTTGGACTTGTGGGATGTTACCAACAGAACAACCATTAACCACCACTTGAATTGGTATGTATGATCCTTTCAGGGTCCAACATTGTTAACCTTACAGAGGTAAGTAGGATGATCTGGATCTGCAAAGCAAGGTGGTTAACATTGATACACTTCTTCATCTATCAACCCATATTGAAACAATACTTTACATTAAGTTGGTTGACCTTGAAATCCATTGATGCAACCAAAGCAAGGAATGTTCTTACAACTTCAAGTCTACCTATAGGAGCAAAGACATCTATGTAGTCAATCTTTTCCCCTTGTGTATACCCTTGGACTACCAGTCTTGCCTTGTTCTTGATAACAAGTACTCTATCATCTTTCTTGTTCTTGAATACCCATTTGGTTCCTATTGGCATATTCTAAGGAAAAAGAGGACATAGGTTCCAAACACATTTTCTTTTGAATTGAAGAAGTTCCTCCTTATAAGAGTTGAACCTAGAGGATCAGGAAATCAAATCAAGAGGAAGATGAAGATCAGAAGCCACGTGAAAAGTCATGTTACCACGCGAAAAGTAGCTTCTCACGTGACAACTACTTATTGCACGAAAACTAAATACTCGCGCGAGAACTCTTAGATTTTGTATAAATAGGAGTTTTGCTTTGTAATAGAAATGGCTTTTGGTTCACTTTCCTGAATTTGTACTTACTTGTAAGCACTTGAATTCACAGAGCAATAGAAAGAGAAGTTTATTTACTTCGTGTTCATCATTCTATTTTTCTGCTTCTAATCCGTAATTGTTTACATTCCGCATTCAAAATTACAAGATCGATCTGAATATTATAACGATCCTTAAATTTGGTATCAGAGCTTGGTATGCTCTTGATCGATTGATTAAAGATTGAAGAATTTATTTTGAGGAGTTCGATTTTGAAATTCATCACAAACCATGCTTAATTTCTACCAAATTCGATCATTTGAAGACTATGAAGCTGTTAGACATGATATACATCGATTTGGTATTTTTCTAGCTTAAGACGTGATTTATTGAATCAATTAGAGACAATTAGGATCATAATTGAACCTAAATCACTTATTGAACACCTGGTTAATCAAGTTTTAATCAAATTGATGAAGAATTAAGTGTGAAACAGTCGAATTGAAGGAGAAAAAGCTCAGGCAAAAACTTCTGATTTTCTATGAAAACAAATTTTTCGCGTGTGAACTTGAATTTGTTACAAAAGTTTGTTACAAAATATTCCTCTCGCGCAATCACTTGGACTTTTCGCAAAATTCAGTTACAAAACAATCCGTAGGAGAACTTGGAAGGTTTCATGTGAGAACTTGAACTTTTGCGCGATAAGTTGACATTTCATGCGAGAACTTTTAGTTTGAAGTTTTTCTGAAGATTTTCATTTCTGATTCTGATAAGGATGGCCAATCTTAAGCAAATCACTGCTACAATGATTCTTGATAATGGGATTGCCATGAGCACCAATCCACCAAAACTACTTAGTGAAGAAGACTACCCCGACTGGGCATTTAGGTTTGAGAACCATGTCATTTATACGGAACCTCGGATGATGCGATCAATGAAACAAGTTCCATACGTTTCGATATACAAGAATGGCAAGGGTGAATTGAATCCTAAACCTTAACACCTATGGGATGAGGATGATATGAAGAAGAAAGAGCTTGACAACAAAGTCTCTGCTGCTATCACAATGGCATTGACCTCTAAGATAGCACAAAAGCTCAAAGACCATACCGAGGCTAAACATTTATGGGATGCCATGGAGGAACAGATTATAGGAAATTAGGATATGAGGGAAAGCAGGAAAGATATGTTAAAACAAGATTTTAACATGTTTAATCACATATTAGGAGAAACCTTTAAAGCATAAATGTCTAGATTTGTGAAACTCATAACAAAGGTGAAGAGTGCAGGGATTGTTAGGATCAAGTATTGAACGAAATACTAACTGATAAACGTGCATACCGAATCAAATAGTGCGGAGTGAGAACGCATGTAGAATCAATTGTAGATTTAAACTAAACGTTAATAACGATTGGTAATCGATCTAGTGCGATCTATGAACTTGGAACAGGTTCTTGAAGGTCTCTGGACGGCTAGGGTACGTATGTATGCGAAGTGATGCGTTTTTCCACGATTTAAGTGGTATTTATAGGTTAGTGTTTCTCATTCGGGTGACTAAACCACATGTATGGTTAAGTCATGCTATTGAGCCATGCGGTTCATCCATTCGCACGACTGCGTGTTAAGTCATGCGACTGAGCCAATCTTATGTTACAATCATACGACTGATCCAGTCTCCTGGTTCAGTCGTGCGACTCAGTCATTCGCGTGAAGTTGTTCATGCGTATGGTCCATTAGCATGGTCCATTTGCATGAGAACTTCATATACTTCACAAACCTATATAGTTAATTCAATATGTGTTATCTTACAATAAACAATGAAACATTAATCATTATAAGCATCAACCACACATTGTATTTCATTTATATACATTCAATAACACATATTCATTCAATCAAGAGTCTTTCATTACAAATATCAAAAGATTACATCACTGTAATAAAAAGAAAGTCATTTACATTTAAGCACACTAGAACTAGAACTAGGGACATGTGTACCAACAAACTCCCCCTTGGACCTAGTTTTATCTATTCTTTGACCTCCTTTGTAAACTCTTCGTATCTCTTGACTCTTTCTTCTCTTAGAACTCAAGCATGAATATCAAGTGCAAAGCATAAACGTATAACATGTTGAAATTGAAGTGCTTGCACGATATCATGCGTATCAAAAAATAGTGGCACTTGTACAATGTATAAACATCAGCTGTAGAAAAGTTTGTGAGCCATATTTGGTCAAACACCCTTATTGTCTCCACCGTCCCCTCCCGATCCAAAACTATGACGGCCTCTCCAATCCGCCAGTCATAATACCACCATTCGAAATGGGGTGTAAAGTCTTGTGGCATCTCCTTCAAAGGAATACGAGACATTATGCGCGGAGGGTGCCATTTCAAGACTACCTTTTGTCTTCCTGAGGTAGGGTCAACCTCTGTCTTATGAATGAACCTTCTTGGCTATTGAGGTTTGAAGTTGACCCATCTCGTATGGTATTCCCTTTTCAATGCCTTCTCGAACCATCCCGATTTCTTTCTGGGAACTGCATAAAGCAGGTTCAAGTTAGCAAGACGGTTAAGCTCAAATCCAGGGAGAGTTTTCAGATCATGTGGGAATCTGAAATACTCTATTGCCTTCTCTCTCTTCACAGCATATACGTTTAAGTCCTCCAAATATGCCCAGCTTATGATCTTGCTAGACACCTTCTGATGCTTCTTTACTTTGTAGATCTTGGTGTAGGCGTTAGACTTTACAGGCTCCCGCTGTTTTCTCATTTCCTCCAGGCAGGCTGCCCACTCAGCCTTTTGTTTTCTAGATCAGCATCATCCGCCTGAGGAACTGCTTCTGTAGCTTCCTTTTCAGCTACCTTTTCTTCAACTTTATCGAATGCACTGCTGCCAAATGTTTCTACCAGATCTGGTAGAAGCTCGCCTCCGGCGTTAGTATACTGGGGATAATGGTCAGCAATAACATCCTCGATCTCCACCTCATCGACATCTTGTAGTTCTTGATCACTGACTACGTCGACTTTGGGAGCATCCTTAACCAAATCATCCGGATTTAGACTGGACATTTTCGGCAATTTATTCATCTGTCAAATCATGGATGATTTCTCCCTCCTCAGGTGTGTAGCTGACTGAGCGATGTACAATCCCTTGCAAATCAAGAATCATTGTCAATTGAGTCTTGATTTGTCGAAGGGGTACCACATCATGCTCGTCAGCCTGTTTAGTTGAACCTATTAAAGAAATAAACAAACACATCAAGAATTAGTATACATTATGTACATAACACATGACAGTTCGACTTTTCATTTATTTATTTAAATTAACATTATTACATGATTTCAAGTACAAAAGTTTAATAACATATAGACATCTAAGCTTTAATTTTTGCCTTGAATCATGTCAGGAGGTTCTTCAGTCGGAGAAGAGGGTGGTGTAGAGGATGAGGCTCTCTAGTCTTGATACTTTTTTCTCCGCCTCTCACTTTCCTCTTACGCACCCGAAGCAGATGGATCCCCTTCTTCTTCAACATCTCCTCCATTTGCATCATCACCCCCCTCTGTACATTCACCTTCATCATCACCAACATCATCATCATCATCACTATCATCATCATCACCATCTCCGTCTCCAATCTTCAGAGGCTCATCCTTTGAGCCATTAAGTTTGAGCAGGATCTTCTTCTAAGCAGCCTCCAACTCCTCCTTATGCTCTTGGAGTTGAGCAATCTGCTATGCCTGCTATGAGATCTGCTGAGCTTAGGAAACATTGAGCTCCACCAGCTGACGTAGCTATGCAGTTTTTTCTTCATCAGTGGCTAACAGCTTCAGCACCATTCGGTTCAATGCTGACAGCTGTTCCTCTACCCCAATTGAGGGTAGAGTAGATCCGGTGGGGAATGTAGAATGGGTTGATGGTCTGGCTTTGTGGCTGGTGGTGGTAGCAGTGGATGTGGTGAATATGGGAGGTGGTGAATAAATAGGTGGAGAGGTATGTGGTATAGCTGTGGAAGGTGGAGTAGTGGTGGTGGGTGGTGAATGGTCGTGGGTGGTGTATTGGTAGTTGGTGGTGTAGTGGTAGAGGTGGTGGCTGAAGTGGTAGATGTGGTGGTATGCAGTGTGAATCTCGGCCGCTTTCCCTTCTTCCCATAGGGCAGAGCCATCCTCTTCTTCCGAGTCCCCTTAGACCCGGAGGCTCCCCCTTGGCTACTAGGCTGGTCTAGGGTGTATGATGGATCTGAAGTAGCTTACCCAGACCCTCCCTGGTGTCCACCAACCGCCCTCACGCCCCTCTCAGTGGCTATGTCACGACTTCCTACCATTCATACCAGAGGCTCATTAGGGTGAATAGGAGCTGGTTCAGGTTCACCCTGACCGTCTCCTCCCTGATCTATATCATGATCATCACCGTCTGAGTCATCGGGGGTAGAGCTATCTGCTCAACATCTGAATCACTATCGTCGTGGCGCCACTTCCTCCTTGCTGGCGCTACATAGTCTTCACGTGCTAGATGCCCAAACAGTCTCCTTACCGGGGGCTTTACCTGCTTACCCCGGTACACCCTCATCCTCCCAAGGATGGTGTCATCCATCACCTCAACGACTACAGCATCCTCCTTCTCCTTGGGCAATGACGGGAGCTTCTGATCGATGATCATCTGCATGAATCGAGGGTACACGCAAAAGCTCTCTTTGCCCTTAGCCTAAATGTTCTCCACCAGATAGGTGAAGATCATTCTCGAGAAGCTGAAAGGGTGGTTTAGCACCAACACCACATAGGCGTTCTGCATCTGATCAGAAAGCTCGTCGAAGCCTCCCTTACGAGAGGCGATGCATCTCAGCAGTTTGAGCACACCTGCGTTGATGTCCCCAGAGTACTTGGCTCTCAGGAAACATCCTCTAACTATAAGGGGATGCAATCATGTGGGGTAATCAGCATCATCCCTAAACTCTAGAACAGTCCTAAGATCCTCTTCAGTGATCTCTATCTCCTCTCCAAATATGGAGCTCCTAATACGATGGGGCTCAGAGGATCTGTCTACTGCAGTGCTTTCCTAGAAAGCCTGCTGTTCTGATCTATATGGTGTGCACGGTGTCGAGATAGCTCTAAAAATCCTCGATCGCCGTAGAAATGTAATAATGCCGGCAAACTTCGCTGCGTTGCGGGAAAACAGGTCAAAATGAGCACAAATATTGTGTTTTGTGCTCATCATCCACCGACTCGCCATCTGTGACACAAAGTAAATAAATTTTAGTAAGTGTCAAAGAGTAACAGTTTGATTTAATGAAGTTGAAAATTTTGTTCAGTCGTGCGAATAAACTGTGCGACTGAGATCTAGTCGTGCGCATAGACTGTGCGACTGAGATCTAGTTGTGCGAATTAGCTCATGCGTGCGACTGAGTCATGCGATTGGGCTTAGACGTATGATCTTTCTTGCGTTTAGCTCAGTCGTGCGACTGAACTCATACGTATGGTTCAGTCGTATGAATGTGCCATTCGTCTATCTCAGTCGTGCGATTGAGCCATTCGCATAGCTCAGTCGTGCGATTGCAGTTCATCCTGGTGTCCATTCGCATGACAGACGATTTGTCCATTCAAATTCAACTTTTGAGCAAAACTTGATGTTAAACGTTGTGGATTGGCTCATTAGGTTCACATATGTCTGAGTAAGCTTCTAATAACTTTTATTTGATCAAGATTCTTAGTTTTAGTGGTTTATTTGTTAAGTTCAGTTTCGGTTACAGTTAGATCTCATGTTTGGTCATTTGAATGTGTATTTCTGATCTTTAAGGTCAAACATCGTTGCGCATTACCTGTAGGATCAATACAAATCATCAGAGAACGTCGATCAAATGAAATTTTGGCAGAGGGGGTTTGTGTCGTGCGTCTGAAAGGGCGATTGGAGTGAATGAACGACTGTGACCGACTCCCCCTCTATTTATACTAGGGTGACTTTCAGTCGTACGATTGAACCTAGTCGCATACTTGATTCGTGCGACTGAGGGTCATTCGTGCGACTGGCACAGTCTGTCACCTCCAATCGTGCGATTGAGGGTCATTCGTGCGACTGTCACAGTCGGTCACCTCCAATCGTGCGATTGAGGGTCATTCGTGCGACTGTCACAGTCGGTCACCTTCAATCGTACGATTGTGTTCATACTTATGGTCCAATCATACGACTGTTCCATACTCATGGTCTACTCGTGCGAATGGCTCATACTTATGAATTTTGACTTTATGACCATTTGACACTAAGCCTCTTTTAACAATTGATAGAACATTTTGAGCATACGATCATCTCACACATGACCATTTTCACTTTGAGAACTTATGATCACCTCAGATGTGATCCTTTTAAAACAGTTTGTCACCTCAGACGTGAATCATTTTAGTGATTTACTCACAGATTGATTCCGTTGCATAGTCCGACATTTAAGACTAACTAACTAAGATTCAAACAAATTAAAACACCTAGAATTAAGAAACGAAACGAAAAACTTATTCTTGTATTTTATGGGAGGTTGAAATCCTAGGTAGCATTACGGTACTTTGATCATAACTGGAGCGATTCGTTATGGAATCATACAGGTTTGTCAAATTATTTGGAACAATTTATCAAAGCCTTTTGATTTGGATTCTGGTTTTCATCAAGAGTCATAAGCAAGTTTAGGAAATCATACTAGTTCGGTAAGATCCCGCATTGATTTGGACTTTCAAGAATTGCTGCTCATGATGATTGTCAGTATACTTGTCCTCTTAAGTCCATACATAGATTTTTCACACATGTTGGTAATTATTTAGGGTTTAATTATTTCAACAAGCATTTGTGGATCCTACACTTATATGGTAATCAACATTCCTCAAGAGATTTTTGAGCGGTCTACGGGTATTGTGACAAGAGGAAACTATTCTAAGAACGTTCAAAGAGATGCAAAGCCTTAGGTCAGTGCCATCGCATAGCAGAGAGGCACAAACAACAATGAATTCTAGAATATTTAGATTATGCTTATCCTCAGGTCAGTGCCACCACACAGCAGAGAGGCACACAACCTATCCTCTTGTTTGAGCAATTATTTTCTTTTGCACAGATCGCACTAACAACACATGTTATTAGCTAGATTGCTTTTTGCATTTTTTATGTGCTTTGCTCATTTTATGGTCAACCGCATACTTTTGTGACGTTAATTTTGCTCGTCACCCCTTATTCGAACTTGGTTGATTGTGTTAACCAGTGATAAGATGATAACCCATAGCTTGTTGAACAACTTAGTTTAAAATTGAAATCACCAACGGGATCTACTAATCTATTGTGTTGAATCTACTGACATATCATCTAATGATCTAGCACCCTCTAGGTCTACTTTCTCCATGTTCCCTTAGTAGCAGCTAGTTTTACTATCATTTTTCCTTTTATGTTGCTTAGACTTCTTAGACTAATACTTTGAAGTTTACATCAATAATCAGTTAACTTATTTTAAAGTCCCAAACTCTTTGTTCCTGTGTACTATCATTTTCCATAGTCATTGAATCAGTATGACATATACGATCTCATTTCTAGAATCTCCTCCTCCCGTTTTTTTAAGTAAATAAATACTGAAACCTAAACTAATCTCTCCCTAAAATTCTAAAACCGAAAATCTTTTGTGTTTTTGGATTTTTTTAAGATAGGAAAATTAAAATAAAATAAAATAAAATAAAATAAAAAACTAAACTGGTGTCGGACTTAGCAATTTCATCTTCTGGAATTACTTCACTTTTCTTTTTGACGCCGTTGACCTCTAACAGATATAGAAAACGTGGTTTATCAAAAGCCTTTGTGTAGAGGTCAGCGCGTTGAAAATCTGTATTAATTTTAACAACATCGATTAAGTTCTTTTCAAATCAATCACATATAAAGTGATATTTAATTCCGATGTGTTTGGTCTTAGGATGTTGGACCGGATTTTTTGTTACTGCAATTGCAGCAGAGTTATCAACAAAAATAGGAGTAGAAGAGAAATGCAAACCATAGTCCTGCATTTGCTGTTGTATCCATATGATTTGTGAACAGCAGCTTGCTGCAGCAACGTATTCGGCTTCACAGGTTGACAAAGCAACCGAGGTCTGCTTCTTACACTGCCAGGTCACTAATCTTCTCCCAAAGAATTGACATCCTGCTGAAGTGGACTTGTAGTTCATTTTGCAGCCACCGTAATCCGAGTCACTATACGCTGTAAGCTCAAAGTCATCATCATGAGGATACCACAACCCAAGTGTTGGTGTACCCTTCAGATAACGAAATATCCTTTTGACCCCTATCAGATGGTTAACCTTTGGCTTCGCCTGATATCTTGAACATAGACATGTTGCATACATGATATCAGGTCTTGATGCAGTGAGGTACATGAGAGATCCAATCATTCCTCGGTACATGGTGGCATTGACCAGATCACCATTCTCGTCGGGTGCTACATCATGGTTTGTAGCAAGTGGAGTTCCAGCTGCGGAAGCATTCTCCATGTCAAACCGACTGAGAATATCTCCTACATACTTGGTCTGATGTAGAAATATTCCCTTTGGTGTCTGATCCACCTGTAACCCGAGAAAGAACTTCATCTCTCCCATGGCACTCATTTCAAACTCAGCCTTCATTACTGCTTCAAACTCTTTACATAAATCCTTGTTCTTGGAACCGAAGATTATGTCATCAACATAAATCTGAACAAGCAGCAGATCACCATCCTTTTCTTTGATGAACAATGTGCAGTCAATTACACCTCTGCGAAATCCGTGTTTCACAAGGTGAGTCGAGAGTTTCTCATACTAGGCTCTGGGAGCATGATGAAGCCTGTATAAAGCCTTGTCAAGTTTGTAAACTCTGTCCCGATGATATGGATCCTCAAATCCCTCGGGTTGACTAACATACACTGTCTCTCGGATTTCACCATGAAGAAATGCACTCTTCACATCCACTTGATAGACTTTAATCTTCATGTAAGAGGCATAGGCTAGGAAGATACGGATTGCTTCCATTCTTGCCACCGGTGCAAATACTTCATTGTAATCTATTCCCTCGACTTGTCGAAATCCTTGAACTACAAGACGAGCCTTGTTCCTAATTATGACTCCTTGGTCATCTTTCTTGCATTTCAAGACCTATTTGGTTCCAATAACCTTAGCTCCTTTAGGTCTATCAACTAGTGTCCATACTCCTAACTTCTTGAACTGAAGAAGTTCTTCTTGCATGGCACTGACCCATGCCTCATCATTCAGGGCTTCACTGACGTATTTTGGCTCAAACTGAGACACAAAACAACGATATGCACCATCGTGAAGGTATCCTTTTTCCATTACAGAGGCATAATCAGCTGAATATAGCTGATTTCTAGTCTGAACTCCTGATCTGACATCCCCAATGACATTGTCCAGAGGATGATAGACATTTAAGCGTGATCCAGGAGTGGTGGGAACAACTACCTCAGAACCAAGATTATGGAAGTTTGGTTCTGTATCTGAGGCAGTAGGAGTTTGAGGTTCCGAAGACGCAGAGGCATCAATGTCAGATGCTTGTGGACTTGCAGGAATGGGAACCTGTTCCTCCTCATTGTTCTGGTCATTTTCCACAGCTTCATCATCAGAGGAGGAGTCACTTACTTCAAGTGCTCCCCCTGACTGGTTAGACGATTCACCTTGTGAACCAGATGATGTGACGTCTTGTGATGGTGTATTTAAGACCTCAAACATCATTTTGGTTGCCAAGTCATCGTCAGAGGTGGAGAGAGGAATGTTGAAGGATTTGAAGAAAACCATCATAATCGAAAAAGAAGGCGGGTCCTTTTCCAGCAGGTGGGGTGGTGTATCTCTGAACGTCCACGTTGCACCACACTTCTACTTGACCTGTTGAGTTGTTGTAAACTCTCTTATTGGGTATGTTGTACCCTAGAAAGATTCCCTCATCGGCCTTCTCGCTGAACTTTCCTTCCTGATTTTTCTTCAGTAGGGTGCACGGTGCGCCAAACGGTTCGAGATACTCTAGATTTGGTTTACGTCGTTGAAGTAACTCGTAACATGTCTTGCCATGACGTTTAACTACCAGTACTCGATTTAATGTGTAACATGCATTGGCAACTGCCTCATTCCAGAATTGGATAGGCAGCTTCGAGTCTGCTAGCATTGTCCATGCTGTCTCTATTAAGCTGCGATTCTTTCTCTCAGCAACGCCATTCATCTGAGGAGTGTAGGTGGACGTGAACTGGTGCACAATTCCCTTTTCTTTACAGAAAGCCTCCATCCATTGATTCTTGAACTCGGTTCCATTGTCTGAGCGGACTTGTCTTACCTTCAGCTTGTAGAGAGACTCCACTGTAGTTACTAACTCTTTGAATGACTCAAAGGTTTCTGATTTTGATTTTAGAAACATCACCCAAGAGAATCTTGATTAGTCATCTGTAACTACATAGCAGTACAAGTCACCTGCGATGCTTCTTGTACTGACTGGACCAAACAGATCCATGTGAAGAAGTTCATTAGGAAGTTCGATGGAGTGAACTTTCTTTTCCTTATGAGACTTCTTTGTCTATTTGCCTTTCTTGCACGCCACACAGAAATCTGGAAGTTGGAAGTTTTTGACGTTAACTCCTCTCACTAGATCCTTCTGGATCAAGTGATTCATATTCCGTGGATTAATGTGTCCCATTCTCTGATGCCAGGAGATGGAGTCCTTCTCAGTTGCCTTTGACAAGAAGCACTGAACTTGTTGATCCGTTATGGAGGCCTTTGATAGATCCAAGACATAAAGGTCATAGATCCAATACATAAAGGTCATTGAGGCAGACATTAAGACTTGGTCCTCCAGGATGACATAGTCCTTTTTTAGGACATAGCACTTCTTGTTATCAAACACTACTTTAAATCCTTTATCACAAATTTGGGATACAAAAAGTAAGTTATTTTGAAGTTGTTGAACGTAGTTTACCTTGTCAAACTTTACTTTCTGATTTCCCACTTCCCCTTGAGCTGTGATATACCCTCCTTTGTTTCCAGCAAATGAAACATGGCCCCCTTTTATTTGTTTGACATTTGATAGGAGTGCCTTGTTCCCCGTCATGTGCCTGGATGCTCCGCTATCGATAATCCACGTGTTGGTTTCAGCAATATAGCGAACACCCTGCTCATTCAATTAAAAAACTTAGTTCTGGTTAGGGACCCAAGCCTTTACTGGCTTGGGTGACCCAGAGGCATCACACATCATAAATTCTACCCATTGGCCTTTTGAGGGTGAGGGAAGATCTATGGTCTTCTTGTTCTCATTATCAGATTCATGAACAGATTTCTCTTTCCATAAGCCAGTCTTATGTAACGCCTGTTTGTGATAAATAGACGACTGGTTGATGGGTTGAACTTTAGGTTCACTGACTCTTTTTAGTGGAGTCATGGATCTTCTTTTGGAAGAGCTCACTTTAGTGTCATAAAGTTTTACCTTCTTCTTTGGCGTCTGATAATAAGGACAATAAGACACAATATGTCCATACTTTCCATAATTGTAACATGATCTGCTTTCAACTTGACGATTTAAATGTTTCTATGGAGAAGAATGGGACACCCGTGTGACATTGTTTTGTTTGGGTTTTGACATTTCTTGCTTAGATGTTTTATCTGATTTAACAAAATTAATTGTTTGAACATTTGTAACATCTTTTACCTTTTGTTTCTCTGGACTTAGACATGAAGCACGAGGGTGGTTAACTTGTTTGGTCTTTTTGGGTTCAGAATTAGACTTGGTTGACCCAGACCTAAACTTAACCTTTTCAAATTTTTCATCCAAATTAACAATGGGCATCTTTTCTTTTGATTTCAAAGTGGTCTCCTTCTGTTTAATGACAGATTCAATGGATTTACGTGCGGAATCTGGATTACTAACTAGAGGAGTTGACACCACATGATCCTTGATTGGGTTATTATTTATTGGTTTACTTTTTGCATTCATCAAGGTCTCGGGTGGTGGTGGAACCACTTTATATCCCGAACCCTTCCCGTTGTTACGTTCTCTCACTAAGTGTTGGACAATGTGAGAGGAACTTGTCCAACTGTGTAGTTTTTGTTTTAGTGAATTTACTTCTACTTCTAAAACCGGCTTCTATTTCTTAGTGTCTTCTAGGGAGTTTAGATAGTACCTAAATCATTAGCTTGGTTAAAGGCTACTACTTTTGTTTCCCTAAGCTGTTTGTTCAAAAGGTCTATCTTTTCTTTGTAATTGTGCTCATTTTGTTTTTAAAACTCTATTGGCTTCTGTGCATAGTTGTAAATCCTTTACTAAGCTATCATTATGATCTAATAACCTAGCAAACTTCAAATTAATGCTTTCCCTAAATTTATTACAATCAGAACAAGCATGATTATCAAAAAGTTGGTTAGTAGTACTTACCTGAGGAAGTTCTAATGAATCAGCCATCAAGGCAGAGTCGGGTGTCTCTGGTTCTGGTGATTCTGACGTTGTTGTAGTTTTCCCTTCTTCAGGCATGTAATTGACCACAGTTGCAGTCTCTTCAGTGTTAGACATAGATAGTTCCACTGCAATATCTCCTTCACTAGCTAAGTCATCATCCAAATCTTCAACACTTGCAATGTTGGATTCTCCCGGAGAGACAAACCGAAAGCTCCAATCCTATCCTTCGTCATCATGAGCGGTCAAGGCTTTAGGATCCTTTATTAACGAAGTAGGACTAACTGCGGGTTTATCCTGACGATTGAAGGATGAGAAATGATTCCCATTTCCTGTCTTTTTGGGCTTCACACACTCACGCTTGAAGTGCCCTTTTCCCCATAATTGAAGCATGTAACCTTAGACTTGTCAAAACCAAAGGTAGTGTCCTTAGATGCAACCAAGTTTTGTCCGGATTTCTTGACAAACTTTTTAGCTCTCTGGATAGCACTTGCTAAGGCCCACATTATATCCATCCTTTCCAGTTCTGTCTCATCTACATGCTCATAGTCCTCATCTGCTAGATGGCAGTTCCCTATTTTCCCAGCAACTAGCCCGTCATAGGAATGGAACGACAGCTGCTAAGAGATCCAGGTGTGCCTTTTGTTGGGTTTGTTGGACCTTAACAATGTTGTTTAACCATTTTAAACAAGAAAAACGCAGCGGATTAAACTCTTAATTTCATGTTTTGTAATCTGAAATGTTAAGTTCATTTCATTGTTTCAACAAACCCAAATCATAAGGATCTTATATATGTGTTTGAACTAGCTAT
>BJCO01818271.1:0-27809 GCA_018326465.1 Flaveria floridana | reverse complement strand
TCGTGCGACTGAATAAGATTCTTAGTCAAACACATTCTTGAACCTTTAATGATTCAGAACTATGTCTCACAACTGTAAACCTATATAACATGGTCATATAATGCGTGTAACAACTAATAATGTAAGTAGATATAACATTAAATAACCAACAACCATATATAGAAGAGATTCTCATTATATTGATTAAACATTACATATGTGTTATAAGAAGAAGTTCTATTACATTTAAGCTCACTAGACTAGAACTGGGGACATGTGTACCAACACAGCAGTTTCGCTGGATGAACCAGAAAACCCTTTAACCCCAAAAACTATTCAAAATCTCCAAAATCTCAATAAATTTAAGATATGATGATTCACGAATCTTCCCAAGATAAAAACGAGCAGAATTCAATCAACTTCCATCTTAAATACACTCAGTTTTGATATAGAAATGATGAAATAGTGGTATTGAACAAAAATAACCAAAACCTTCAAACAATCAAGAGCACTATGACTCTAATACCATATTGTTGGTCCATTCGATCAGTTTTACAGTGCAGAAAATAGTTTGAATCGTTCAATACCAAACACAAACAACTCACACAAAGATTTAATGAACTCAAGAAGACCAAAAGGTATTCAAAGATGATTCAATAAGCAACAATACACAAAGAAATAAAATAAGCTCAATATATTCAATAAACTCCAACTTACAGTAGCCTCTTGCAACAGAAATATTCGACTAGGGTTTTGCAAGGATTGCCAACAATGAACAAAATGAAATCTATATATAGCAGTCGTAGTTTCGCAGACAATTTCGCTGAGGGCGAAACTGTGTTGTTGAAACTGTAATTTCGCCTGGCAGAAACTGTAGTTTCACCGGGAGAACTATTAGCTAGCTGTGAGCGAAATTGCAGTTTCGCTCACAGTTTCTCTAGACTACAAAAAGTTAAACAAGACATAACAACTTACAAATGAAATCTAACATTAATCCTATTACATTGAAATAGAAACAAATACAAATCTAAGGTGAGTCCAACCTATACATGATCTTCACTTTTGCAAGTTCATCCTTAGTATCAAAAAATAATACCTATGTGAACCGAGAGTAGTCATCCTAAGACTTAGCACACATTCATAGGACTGAACAAATCCATGTGAAGTAGCTAAATAGAATGTCGATTGATACGATGAGCTTAGGCATAAGGAACGTCTTGTGTTATTTACCGTTTGAGCACATAATAAAAAGCACAACAATGTAGAACTCCTTTGAGGGCAAACTGGAAATCAGGTATTCATTCATAAAGTGGTTTATGGTTTTGAAGTTGGCGTGATCCATTTTTTTATGCCATAAGAAAGACTCATCTTCTGTTTCCTATGAAAAGAAACATGAAACATGATTGGATGATGAAGGTTTGATTGTATCCAAATTATGAGTGTTGAACCCACTTGTTACAACCATTAGTTGACGTTCTTTAGGAATAAGTACACCAGGCTTTAGAATGATACATTCCTTGACAGTAAAGTAGATAGCAAAGTCTTTGTAAAAAAGTATGTAAGACACTCATCATACGTTACTTGAGTTGGGAACATAATTGACATTTTCCAAGATGATTGTTTGATTGGAAATCATGCCCTAAGCAGAAATCTTTCCACCTTTTTCAACTCCAGTAAATTCCATAAATTCTTCATTCATTTCCATGAAATCTTGCAATAGAGAATATAGGCCCGTCATGTGGTGAGAGCATCCACTATCAATATGGCAAATGTTGTTAACAGTCTTTCATAAATACATATTAACATTCATTCCCACTAATTAAATATTGGAAACCAAGCCTTGATAGTCTTAGGCTTTCCTCATAATCAAGCATAGTTATTTCCTTAACTTAAAATCAGCTGCTTTAATCAAATTGAATTTCAATTTATCATTTGAAATTTTATGAAGTCGTGAGTTTTAAACAACCTAAACTTGAGTTAATTTCTTAATTGGTATCATTAGACTTTCTTTACTAAGACTTTAGAACAACTTGCTTTAGGAGTGCATTCGAATGCTTGATTTGAATGATCACATGTGAACCCATCTTGTTTTTTTGAAGCAATTTTGGTGATTTATGAATCACCTTAGGTTAACTTGTGATCTTAATAGATTTTTCTACCTGTATTGGCTTTTGCTTGTTTGGTGAAGAGTGCCTACACTTCTCAGCCAAGAGTTCAGCCTGTCCATGAATGAAGCATGACTTAACGTGAGAGCCATTTCTCTAGTTATTAGCAGCACTCTTAATTGGAGATAAATGTGATGTTGATGCTTGGGATGAAGATATGTGTGATTAAAGCTTTTAGTGTATTCTATTTTAAACTCTTTTATTTGATCTTTTACCTGTTTTAGTGCAAAAAATTCCTTGTTACTCATGCGCTCATGATGAACATCTTTTTAAATGAACCACCACTTGTGAAAACAGTGATAGTTCCCCTAAGGTTTATATAAATTGAAACACATGGCAGTAAATAACAACAGAATTTGTCTTAAAATATTAGATACTATAATATAAGAATTATGTGATCAGACTCAAAGTGGTCAACTGAAGTAACGCTGCAATTATTTCTATTTATATGTTTTTTATGGATTAAACTTAATTATGTTAAGAACATAAGATTGCTTTGGAGACATGAAATGGCATGAAATGGCATATTGTTTATATTTAGAATATTTTTAATTCATAAGGACTATTAATATGATTGAACATAGTTATCTTTATTTTTTTCTTGTCAATTTTTGTTTTTATGTTTTTTAAATGGGGCCTACACCATGCACGGGCACATCACAACTAGTTATTATTGTTATTTAACGCGTGTAATATAGTTTTATTGAGTATCAACTGTTATCACTTATATTAGTGTTATAATATAGGGCGTTTGAGTTTTTTATGATTTATTTAATTTTTTAATCCGACCCACTATTACTCAATCCGTTCTAACCTCATCCGAACCACAATTACCCATTTCATGTTTCATTGTATCATTATTTATTATATAGTTTGAAATGTCTACACACTTGATTTAACTTGAAATATATTATGCCTTTGTAATGTGTAACAGGAAATGACACAACTTAGTTTAACAACTCGTAATCGGATAAGGAGAAGAAAATTCATTTTAACATGGGGGACTTAACTTATCACAATCGTCTCTTTGCTTATACTTTCGTTTTGCATGTTTATCATCAAACATGTAATGCATAAACAACGTATTGGATACTCCTCATCTAGAATAGATAAATATTCAATAATGTATAGACATGTTTATGAAAGTGATAACATGTCTATAAATCAAATAAGGATGAATCGAGCAAGTTTTGTGAAGTTATGTGACATGCTTAAAACGTTTGGAGGTCTAAAACCCAGCAAGAATATGGATATTGATGAGCAAGTAGCTATCTTCCTTCGTATTATAGCTCATAATATGAAAAATCGGGTCGTCATGTTGTTTTCATAGTTCTGGAGAAACAATTAGTAGATGTGTTTCCCGTGTTTGCAACGCAGTGATTAGATTACATTTGCGTTTGCTTAAGAAACCCGAACCTGTTTTTGAGAATTCTACTTATCAAATGTGGAAATGGTTCCAAGTATTATTAAAGAACAAATCAAGTTAGGAATTAAAAAAGATATGATAATACTTATCGTTTTTCCTTTGTTGTAGAACTATTTAGGAGCTTTAGATGGAATATACATAAAGTGTTTAGTGCCCAATAAAGAGAAGCCTAAATACAGAACAAGAAATGGAGAGATTGCTATAAATGTTTTAGGTCTGTGTTCCATGGATATGCAATTTGTATTTTTGTTACCTGCTTGGGAAGGGTCTGCAGCTGATGGTAGAGTTCTTCGAGATACTCTTGATAGGTCACATGGATTGAAAGTTTCAAGGCTAGGTATGAAAATTCATATATAAAATATTTATCTAGGTGTATATTAAAATTTAGTAATCAAAGTATGATTTATTGACTAATATCTATTTCTAGGTTGTTATTTGGTAGACGCGGGATACATAAACAGAGAAGGTTTTCTCGCCCCTTATAGAGGTCAAAGATTCCATTTAAATAATTGGAGTGATGGGAACGAACCCTCTACCCCAAAAGAGATTTAACATGAGACATTCATCTGCAAGAAATGTTATCGAAAGATGTTTTGGTATTCTGAAGGCAAGGTGGGAAACTTTAAGAGACTGCTCATACTATCCCATTGACATTAAAAATAGGATCGTAATGGTATGTTGTCTTCTCCATAACTTTATAAGAAGAGAAATGTCAATAGATCCATTTGAGATCGAAAACCTAATAGATGAAGGAGCGATTGACCTTGAAGATGGAGATGGGGATGGAGATGAAGTTGAGGATAACATAACTTATTAAGAGTTCAAATGAGTGGACAACGTTTAGAAACAATTTTGTCCAAAATATGTTCGACTCTTAGGGCGCTAACAACTTATCAAGAATAGTTGTTAGATATGTGATCTAATTTTTGTAACATCCGTTGATCTATAATTTGGTATTAGAAGGTTAATGTAGACTGGAATAGTTGAAAACACATGCATGCTAGTTTAATAATGATAATAGTTTTTATTTTTAAATTCTTGTTCTATTTGATGTAATTTAAAAAAGTTTCTGTAATTCATGTGATGTGCTAAAAATGGTACTAGATTTGAAGTTCTTAAATCTTAAAATACTTGCATTCTAGTAGCATAGTCCAATAAAAGGATTGTTATCGTATAGTTTTTGTTTCTATAATTCTTATTTTTGTTTTTGAATAATTCTAGTAGATTTTTTGATGATTTGTGTGGGCTAGTAGCATAATGCAATAAAAGGATAAGATTGCTATAGGGGTGGAGTAATACGAATTGAATTTGTTCATATTATTTTATAGAAATGCCAACCAATAAAAGAAACTATCGTGGGTGGAGTAGTCTTGAAGATGAAAGCTTGGTGAGGCTTTAGTAAACATGGTTAATACCAGAGGAATTAAATCCAATAATGGGTTTAGATGAGGATACTTAGAACATCTTGAATCATGCTTGAAAGAGGGAAATACCATTCTGGTACAACATCTTTAGTTTTCTATTTTCTTTTTCTTTTAGATGATGACAAACGAACTGAAAAATACCGTACTCTGTGCACAAATTGTTGTTGATCCTGCAAAGCCTACCCAAAGGTTCAGGCCGGATTTAGGAAGTGGCTCGCTCTGTCCTAGTAAATCATATCACTCTCCTACCTTTACTTTAAAGAAGGAATCACTTCCAGGATCGGGCATTTTGGGTAAACCCCATATTAATTCAAGAATTAAAACGATGAAGAAAGAATGACAAGTGGTTTATGACATGCTAAATTCTAGTGGATTTAGTTGCGATAAAGAACTTAATCATGTGATCACTAGTGCTCCCAAATTATGTGAATCTTACTTTGAGGTATTTTTAGATTTTCATGTTATTAATGTTTATTTATTTGTTTAATCATAAAAGGCATTAAATTTTTTTTTATTTTTCTCTTTTAATGTGAAATTGAGTCATAAACACACGGCGAAATGGAAAAACAAAAGACTTGTTATGAAGAAATGTGTATTATTTTTGGAAAAGATCAAACAGAAAGTAAGAAAGCCAAAACTATGGTCGACATGGAACAAGATGTGGAGTTGGAAGAACAAGAAGACCAAATGGATGATGGTTTTGATGAGTTTAGCCATAATGAAGGTACCCATTCAAACTTTCAAGTTGAAGAAACTTAAAGCGTTCGTAGTAAGAAGAGGAAACGAACAAGGCAAGTAAATTCTTTATTTCAAAGTTTCAGTGATGCGGTTGTTTTGTTTGGTGATCGTCTTAAAGAAACTTCGGTTGAACTAAGTGAAGATATAAAGTTTGAATTTGATGGAAAAAAGAAAATTTTGATGATCCCTTCGGAGCTTGCAAAATTAAGACCTTTGACTCAATTGGAGAGATTTAAAGTAACTGAAAAAAATAAAAGACGATCAAAATAGAGTGATGACCTTTTAGAGTTTGGATGAAGAAGAAAAAGTGGCTTGGGTGAGGTTCTTATGGTTGGGATAAGTTTGAATAGAAATTTGGTTGAAGCGTTTGTAATCGTGGTGTAAGGTTATATTTGAAAGGCTGATGCAACCAAAGCAACCAAAGAGCTTCCAGCTTGCATGCATGATGTCATAGTAGAAGTTACTTTGGATGTTTTACACTCCTCATAGAAAAATACTCTAAGTGTAAAATCATCCGAAGCCAAAGACCAAATCTTCTGAAGCCAAATATGAACTCTTCCGAAGCTTTAAAAACAAAGTCCTCCGAAGCCAATGAAGTGAAGACTGATTTCTTCCAAAGACAGAGAAGACATGCTTTCTCTGATCAAATTTTGCAAAAAGTTGACTCACTTTCCGCTAGAACTCTGAAGACTCACCAACTTGCATAAGTTGGTGAAAAAGGTCCACGCTTTTGAAACTATATATTAAGGTTTAGAGTCTGTAACTTTCTACTTTGTACTTTTTATCCTTTTTGTAATACATTAGGATGTTAGCTATGGCATGTCATAGTCACTAGTCAAAAGGCAATATGCCTTTTGACTTTACATTGATCTTGTTGTCTAGATTAGTGTTTCTAGGTAGCCTTCAAAGTATAGCTGGTTGTAGGATGTAGTATAAAGTATTTCAAGTACTTTTATTTTATCTTATGCTTTGTAATACTTGTAATAGAACTTGAGAGCAATATACAACATTCTTGAAAACCATACTTATCTTGTTCTCGTTCTTTTGTTCTATCTCATTACTTACTTGTGTTCTTAGTATCTTCTATATAAAGCTGGTTCCCTATTTGATCTGTTAAGTATTCTAACACTCTCCTCATTATGAAACTAATTGTATTGACCACCCTTAACCGGTCCTGCAATTGGTATCGATACTATGGCAGCTTGTATATCAACCTGGTTCTAGTATTAACCACCCTTGTATATATCCCTATTTGTTCTTAGTATCTTCTATATAAACCTGGTTCCTCATTTGATCATATTCTTTTCAGGCTCTTGATTATAAGATCTGACCATCTTAAATCCTCTCAGTTTCACAAATCACTTAACATCTCGAATTGCAGCTCTCTCAAAGGCCTCTATGGAAACTGGTACTATGATAAAGTCTCCACTGATCACTCCTGAAGACTTTGATACTTAGGGCCAAATAATAGAAGGCTTCATTAAGCCTCAAGACAGTAGGATGTGGGGATATGTTGTGTCTTGACCTCATGTACTATGCACCTTTTCAGCTGCTGTTGGAGGTGGCATGATACCAAAGGAAGTGGTTGACTACTCTGAAGAAGACCGGAAGAAGATAGATGTAGATTAGAAAGCCATGACCACCCTCCAAACTGCTCTTTCTAATGCCGTATATAGAGGCTTCAAGAAGTTCAAGACTGCTAAACAAATATGGGATGCACTGAAGCTGATGTATGCGGGGTCTACTAAAGCAAAGGAGAACAAGAAGGACCTCTTGAAGTAGCAGTTTGAGAATTTATCCTTCAAGAGTGGTGAAACCATTATTCAACAATATTTTAGGTATGTTGAGATTGTGGATACTCTAATGGATATTGGAGTAACTCTTAAGAATAGGGACATTGTAAGGAAGTTCATGTCCTCTCTTCTCAGACAATTGACACACTATTGTGTGGTCATCAAAAGGACTGAGAATCTCAAGACCCTCACTCTCGCTGAGTTGTATGGCATTCTTAGTGGCTAGCAGATAAAGATGAACATGTAAAATCCATCTGGTAACTCCAGCAATCAACAGAGTTTAGCCGTTCATGTGGTTGAAAGGGATTATAAAAAATCACAGCATCATCTCATCTACTACCCTGACAACTCATAAAAGGGTCCTTTCATCACCTTCCCAGAGACACCAAGGGAGAGCTACATCCAAGGAAGCCCATTCCAAGAGACAAGTTCATTACAAGCTTTTATGTCTACTAATGAAAGCACATGAAACTTTCTCTTCACCCTTGAAGATTTGGATTGTATCTATCCAAATGACCTGGAGTAGATGGAGATAGTCCCACAGATGGCTTTCTCACTCATAAAGCTAAGAAATTCTACAAGAGTATAGGGAGGAAGTTTCCTAGCAATGTATCTAGTGGAAAGTTTAGACTGGATAAAAGCAAAGTAAAGTGTTACAACTGTAACCAAATGGGATACTTTGCTAGGGAGTGCAAGGCACCAAGGACAAATGGTGGCCAAGCACAATCCAGGACAAACTACACTGAAGGAGCTCCACACACTGAGAAGCCCAAGCAGTAAGTTGTAGTTGCTATTGAAGAAGGAGGCTTTGATTGGAGTTTCAAGGTTGAAGATGCATCTCCAAATCAAGCACTGATGGTTGATCATGAAGAAGCCAATGTATTAGAACATCTTTGTACCCAAGAATGCATTGCTAAAGTTAACAAATATAGGTCCTATAACTTAGAGATGAAATCTGATCTTGTGTTCTTAAAAATCTTAAAAGTTGATTTCAAAAGAGCTAAAAATGATTACAAAATTAAAATAAAAGATTTAGGGAAAACCATTTCCACTCTTAAGCATGAACATACCAACTATAAGACTCATATTAAAGACCTCATCACTAAGTAAACTGAATACTAGGCTGAGCTTGTGATCAGCAAGGCAAGGGCAGAGAAATGTGTTCCTGAAGAAGAGACCTTCAAGAACATAATATCCTCATCCTTGCATGGAAAAGTGTGTTATCAGAATAAGCAGGGACTGGGATATACTAAGATAGCTCATCCACACACTCTACTATCTGTAAGATCTCCTAGGTGTGGAACTTGTCAAGATGAGCTTCCCCTTATAGACCCTATTAAAGAAGAGGATGAAGAGGAGTTGATGAATGATGGATTTGAGATGAGTGAAGAAGATCATCCTAACAAGGGTCACCATTCTGCTGAGCAGAGAAAGAAACCAGGGATGACAAAGTCTAAGAGGAATAACTTGATCAGAGCAGCCAAAAGAAGATCAAAGAAGGCTCAAGAGATCAAGGGCATCTTTAACTCCAAACAGAAACAAGTCTTTATCTCTATAGGGTTTGAGGTGGTAAAGACTGAGGACTCAACTTTGAACTCTAGTACTAAGACTTCTAGTTCATGTCCAACTCATCCCTGTGAAGGAATGAAGGTTGATCAGCTGTGTACCACTGCTACACATCCCAAACCATCTACCTCTAAGAGCAAGCCTCACCCTAGGAAGCTTGCGTCAGCATCTGAGAAGATGAAGATGGAGATGAAAAATGATCAAGCTTAGCATTCTATTCATAAGAAGTCTTTTAGAAGCAAGCCAACTGATTGTATCATGTGTGGTAATACTTCTCATCTTACCAAGGATTGTATCTACAATTACACAAGTATTGTCAACATGACCAAGAAGAAGACTTCGTAGAAGAAGAAAAAGAAAGCTTCAGAAGGAAAATCTCTTCCTTTTGGAAGCTCCAAAATGGAAATGAGACAAATGAAAGCTTTCCTTCGAAAGAAAAATTGGTCTCGGAAGAAAGGAATGCTTCCGAAGCACTAAAGCTTGCTGCAGCAAAAGCAAGATCTTCCAAAGGTCTCCGAAACTTCTAAAGTTGTCAAAACTTCCTCCGAAATATTGATGGTCATGTCTAATCTTCCAAAGATGGTGTGGAAGATAAAGGAAGACCAAGTGACTGGAAGTTCTTCATTAACAACAGTAAATGATCTCAAAAGTCTTAACATAGGATCAATTAGTGTTGTATTGTCTTTAGTCAATTTTGAAGAGCCCAAGACCAATGAGGCATGGGTTTCAGGATCTAGTTACCAGCTGTTTTGAAAAGTCTTGTGAAAATGTTTCAGGATCTACAGATATCTAATCAACAGGAGATCCTGACCTAAGATTTCAGCTAAGAAGACCAAGCAAGAATACTACTTCAGCTTTACAGGTAACTAACCCTATAGATGGAGTTTATAACAACATAATCATGACAAATCCAGCTGATATGTCTGAGGTGCCCATAAATTCCAGCTCATAGGCACAAAACTCAAATGAAGGAGCTTCAAATGTAGGAGGAAACGGTGGTGGTGACAGTGATCAAGAATTTCTTGATGCTGATAACCACTCCATAGAAGACAACATCAATGATGTCACACACTCATTAGATCAATCTTCTCTTGATAAGTGTGTTGATGTGATGGGTGACACCTCATTACCATATTTAATTTTTACAAATTTAGATCTGTCTAATCAACTTGTTCTGATCCCTTAACTCACGATCCACAAGTCACACCCCACCACAAACATCATTGGAAATGTTGA
The DNA here is from genome assembly GCA_018326465.1 of Flaveria floridana. Classification (NCBI taxonomy): domain Eukaryota; kingdom Viridiplantae; phylum Streptophyta; class Magnoliopsida; order Asterales; family Asteraceae; genus Flaveria; species Flaveria floridana. The sequence continues at coordinate 17,482 of BJCO01818271.1, read as the reverse complement.
CAAAGGGGTGAGAACAAGAGGACAAACCCATGACAAAAATGTTTATCTATATTCTTGTTTCTTTTCCCAAATAGAGCCAAAGAAAGTTGATGAGGCTTTGAATGATGAAAGTTAGGTTGAACCAATGCAAGAGGAGCTGGTTCAATTCAAAAAACAAAAGGTATGGAACCGATTTCCTCTTCTTCAAGGGAAGACTACTATAGGAACCAAGTTGGTTTTCAGAAACAAGAAAGATGATAGAGGACTTGTCATCAAGAACAAGGCTAGACTATTTTTTCAAGGGTACACACAAGAAGAGGGGATAGACTAAAGAGATGTTTTTAATCCAGTGGCAAGACTTGAAGTTATTAGGATATTCCTTGCTTTTGTTGCATCCAATGATTTCAAGGTCTACCAACTTGATGTCAAGTGTGCGTTTGTATATGGGGTGATAGATGAAGAGGTGTATGTCAAACAACCACCTTGCTTTTGCAGACACAGATCATCCTGAAGTTTCTTCCGAAACAAATTTCCAAAAGCAAGTTTCTTCCGAAATAAAATTCCATAAAGCTCAAGAATATCTTACGAAGTCAAAATTGGCTTTGAAAGTTTTTATAAAACTTACAAAGACAAAATACCTTCGGAAGAGGCTTCCAAGAAAACTACCTTTTTGGGCACCTTTTTCAGAGATGGAACCGACATCTTGATTTCAAAGTTTATCCTTTTTTATTAACTTTGAATAAAATCCATTTCATATAATATACATTCAACGGTTCTCCCTCTTTCACTATCTTCTTCATCTGCAAATTCTCCAACCTAAATTCACCCACAAACCGACTTTGTTCTTATCTTCCTTCACAACAAAGCTACCCTAAAATGGCCAACCTTAATCGCAGAAACCAACCCGATTTCTCCATGTATCTTCACAGACAACATAATCAAGTTTCTGTATTAAACTCTGAGAAAGATTTTGGTTTCTCAAAGGTTTGTTGCTTTCTTACTCTATCAAACTACTTCACCTCCCTTACCATAGATCCTCCACTCTATGAGGATCTGCTATTGGAGTTCTGAAGGACCTGCCAAGAGATCACTATTTATAGGGAGAAGGCACTGTCTGCCATAGTGCAAGGGAGGACAATCTTCATCACTCCAGCCTCAAACACTCATATCAGGTTGGATGTTATAGAAGGTGATTTGTCCTTCCCCAAGTACAGTCATTTGGACAGATGGGCTATAAAGGTGACTTCTCAGTCAAAACCTGTAGAAAAAGGAAGGTCTCCTCTTAGTGGAAGTACCTCCTCCATGCGGTCATCCATAGTTTATCTAACAAGCATGGAGGATGGGAGCAGATTCCTAAAGATTCTTCCTTTATAGTCCATGGGATGGTTCAAGGGGTCAAGTTCAGGTATTCACAATTTGTATACACTAATTTGCTTGCAAACTTGGATTCATTAGAATACTATAAAGGTTTCACCACCAAAACCTGTCACTCCTCAAATAGTTATGGGTCATGTTGTCTCATTTCCTCTTCAGTCTCCCACGTAGACTCAGAACCTTTATGGTGTTTCCACTGCACAAACACAAGTGGAACCATCTTATTTCTCAATCTCTTCTCCTTCCGATCGATGATTGCCACTGGCTCCTCTACGTAATTAAGCCGTTCATCCACTTTAATGTCCTCCAGTGATATAATCATATCCTCATCAGCTAAGCACTTTCTCAGATGAGAAAAATGGAATGTTGGATGAATTCCACTTAACTCATCAGGCAGTTCTAATAGATAGGCCACCTCTACTACTCGTGCAATGATTTGAAAAGGCCCTATGTATCTCAGGCTCAGCATACCCCTTTTCCTGAACTGGATGATCCTCGTCCAAGGTGAGACCTTCAACATGACTCTATCACCCATGTTGAACTCGATTGGTCTACACCTTTTTTCGGCATACGACTCTGTCTATCCTTTGCCTCCTTCATAAATGCTTTGATCTTTTCTAACTTCTCTGTCATAGCCTCGATTACCTCGATACTTCCTACCTCCTTCCGCCCAATGTCACCCTAACATACGAGCGTCCTACAGCTCCTACCGTATAGCATCTCGTATGGGAGCATGCCAATACTGGCATGTTAACTGTTACTTTATGAGAATTCTGCTAATGGTAGGTGATCCTCCCAACCTCCTCAAAAATTGATCACGCATGCTCGGATCATATCTTCGAGCGTCTGAATCATCCTTTTAGATTGACCATCTGTCTGAGTATGGTAAGTCGTGCTAATGTGTAGCCTCGTCCCCATAGCATCATGGAATGTTTTCCAAAACTTCGAATTGAACCGGGTGTCACGGTCCAACACGATAGACACCGGTTCAGAAGTCCACCCCCCTTATATAGGTTTCCGCCCCGAAACCTGTTACTCCTCGAACAGTTGTAGGTAATGTTGTCTCATTTCCTCTTTAGTCTCCCATGTAGACTCAAAACCCTTTCGGTGTTTCCAGTGCACATGCACAAGTGGAACCATCTTATTTCTCAATCTCTTCTCCTTCCGATCAATGATTGCCACTGGTTGCTCTATGTAATTAAGCCGTTCATCCACTTCAATGTCCTCCAGTGGTACAATCATATCCTCATCAGCTAAGCACATTCTCAGATGAGATAAATGAAATGTTGGATGAATTCCACTTAACTCATCAGGCAGTTCGAATCGATAGGCCACCTCTCCTACTCGTGCAATGATTCGAAAAGGCCCTATGTATCTTGGGCTTAGCTTTCCCATTTTCCTGAACCGGATGATCCTCGACCAAGGTAAGACCTTCAATATGACTATATCACTCACGTTGAACTCGATCGGTCTAAGCCTTTTGTCGGCATATGACTTCTATCTATCCTTTGCCGCCTTCAAAAATGCTTTGATCTTTTCTAACTTCCCCGTCATAGCCTTGATTACCTCGATACTTCCCAACTCCTTCTGCCCTATGTCACCCCAACATACGGGCGTCCTACACCTCCTACCGTATAGCATCTCGTATGGTGGCATACCAATACTGGCATGTTAACTGTCATGGTATGAGAATTCTGCTAATGGTAGGTGATCATCCCAACTTCCTCCAAAATCGATCACGCATACTCGAAGCATATCTTCAAGCGTTTGAATCGTCCTTTCAGATTGACCATCTGTCTAGGGATGGTAAGTCGTGCTCATGTGTAGCCTCGTCCCCGAGTATCATGGAATCTTTTTTAAAACTTCAACATGAACTGGGTGTTTTGGTCCAACACGATAGACACCAGCATGCCTTGACGAGCTACTATCTCCTTGATGAACAGATCCGCTAGCCTCTTAGATGAGTATGTTTCGCGGATCGGTAGGAAGTGAGCACTCTTTGTCAAATGATCAACTATTACACAAATGGTATCATACCCCCTTGCCATACGAGGTAGCTTCATTATGAAGTCCATGGTGATGTGCTCCCACTTCCACTCGGGTATATCCAAAGGTTGGATCTTCTCGTATGGCTTCTGATGCTCTGCCTTCACTTGCAAACAAGTAAGGAATTTACTCAGATACTCTACTACACTGTGCTTCATTCTCGACCACCAGTAATCATTCTTCATGTCTTGATACATCATGGTAGCACTAGTATGAATGGAGTATCGAGTCTTATGAGCTTCATCCATAATCCGCCCTCGTAGGTCTCCGTAACAAAGGATCCACATTCGCCCGAAGCGGGTTCTAACTCCATGGGTATTTTCTCCCAACTTCGTGACTAGACCTCTCATTCTTTTAGAGTTAAGGCGATCTTCTTTCAACATCTCATTTTGAAATTCCTTCACCTGGGTCATCACATCAACGGTTATAACTAACTGATAGGCCTTCACCCGAATCGGCTCGAGTGTCTCCTTTCAGCTAAGGGCATCAGCCACAACGTTGGCCTTACCCGGATGATAATGGATCTCACAGTCATAATCCTTCATGAGCTCCAACTATCTTCTTTGCCTCATGTTGAGATCCTTTTGCTCAAATAAGTACTTCAAGCTCTTGTGATCAGTGAAGATGGTGCACTTCTTCCCGTATAAGTAGAGCTGCCAAATCATCAAATTGAAGATCACAGCTGCTAGCTCCAAATCATGGGTAGGGTAGTTAGCCTCGTGAATTTTCAACTGTTAGGACGCGTAGGCTATAACTTTCCCTCGTTGCATCAACACACAACCCGATCCCAAATAGGAAGTATCCGAATAGACCACCAAATCCTCGCTTCCTCCAGGTAACGTCAAGACAGGAGCTTGAGTCAGCCTTGTTTTCAACTCCTCGAAAGCATTCTCTTACACTGGACCCCATACGAACTTCACATATTTGCGGGTCAATTTGATCTACGAAGAAGCTATCTTGGAGAAGTCCTGGATGAACCTCCTGTAATAGGCTGCCAAACCCAAGAAACTATGGATCTCGGATGGCGTCTTTCGAGATTTCCATTGCATCACTGCTTCCACCTTTGTTGGGTCCACCATGATTCCTTCAGGATTAACAACATGACCCAAAAATTGAACCTCGCATAACCAAACTGCGCCTTTGTAGAACTTGCATACTTCTCCCTTCTAAGCGTCTCCAGTACCTCCCGAATGTGACCGGCATGTTCCTCTTCACACTTCAAATAAATCAGGATATCATCGATAAACACAATCACTGATTTATCTGACATCGGCCGACACACCCGATACATCAAGTCCATAAAGGCAGCTAGCGCGTTAGTTAAACCAAAAGACATAACAAGAAACTCGTAGTGTCCATAACACGTGCGAAAAGCTGTCTTAGGAACATGTTGCTCCTTAACCTTCAACTGATGGTAACCAGATCAGAGATCTATCCTTAAGAACCGACTGGCACCTTGAAGTTGATCAAACAAGACATCAATCCTTGCTAATGGATACCGATTTTTTACTTTCAACTTATTCATCTCTCGGTAGTCGATGCTCATCCTCATACTATCATCCTTCTTCTTTACAAACAAGACCGGAGCACCCCATAGAGAGATACTCGGTCAAATGAATCCCTTATCTAATAGCTCTTGCAACCAAGCCATCAGTTCCTTCATTTCAGACGGAGCTGGACGATACGACACCTTGGTAACAGGTTGAGCACCAAGTATTAGATCAATCTGGAACTCGATCTCACGGTCGGGTGGCACACAAGATAGATATTCTGGAAACATGTCCGGAAAGTCATACACTACTGGTACGTCGAACAATTATGGTACTGACGCATCCACATCCTTCACGTAAGCCAGGTAGGCATTACATCCATGTTTCATACACTTTTCTGCCACCACCATCGAAATCACTTTCGGAACCGTAGTAACTCGATCACCGTAGATCATCACCAAACCCCCATCGAGTGCGGTCAATCGAATCATCTTCTTTCGACACATAATATTTGGCTCGTAGGCTGCTAGCCAATCCATCCCTAAGACTATATCAAATCCGCCTAAGGGCATCACAAATAGTCTCGTAGGAAAATTATGATCTTCTAATTCTATCACGCAATCCTCTAAAGCATCAGATATCCTAATGGTTTTACCAATAGCAGTTTCCTCGACAAAGGGCTCATCAATACATTTACTTCTAACCAACAATTTAGCATAGAATGCAGTAGAAATGAAACTCCTACTAGCACCAGAATCAAATAACACAGAGACATAAATTTGGTTTACTAGGAACGTACCTGACACGACATCGGGGTCCACCCTAGCCTCCTCTGTAGTCATAGTGAATGCTCTGGTGCTCGCTCTCTGCACTTCATTCTCGGTCCTCTTCTTCACCCCAAAACTCTCGGCCCTTGGCTTATTGCAATGCCTACTCAGATGGCCCTCTTCACCACAGTTATAACACCTTGCAAGCCCACACTCTCTTGCCATATATCCGGGCTTCCCACATCTGAAGTAGACATTTAATCCCTACTTATACTCTCCCGTATGCTCCCTTCCACATTTACCACACCTCTTCGTCCCCGTACCTGACGTAACCACCCTACGATCATCCACCCTTGCCTTCTCGTTATTTGAGTGACATTACCACGTCCAAACCATTTTCCATTCCACTTCCTGTCACTACCACTCTTCTTACTCACCCCCTCCACGCCCACCACCTCCCTCTCATCATATAGTCTTCCTGCCAAATCAACCACCGACCTGAATGTACCTGGTCGGGCGGTGATCAGATGTCTGCGGATATCTGTCGGCAAGCCCTGAATGTACCACTTGATCTTCCTTGATACTGGCATCACCTGATCTGGCACTAGCCTTGCCATCTCATTGAATTTTGTGGTATACTGTTAGTGCGTCATAGTTCCCGCCTACAGCTGTATGAACTCCCTCTTAATTTTATCCAACTCCCTGTGAGGACAGAACTCCTCAATCACCAACTTCTTCAGTTCTGGCCACCTCATCCTGCCATTGGCCCTGCTACCCTCAGCCTGTACAATGTTGTCCTACCAGCATAAGGTCGAATCCACAAATGAGTGGGTAGCGAACTTCACCTTTTGATCCTCCCATCACTCGCTAATATAAAGTACCTCATCCATCTCCCTCACCTATCGGTGACCCGCTGCAGCACTGTCATTTCTATCAAACGTTGGGGGCTTGCATCTTTGAAATGCCCCATAGTTACAGCCCCGTGCAGTTTCCTGCACAACTTCCTCTTCCTCCTCCTCCTCCTCACTCGAGACAACCGTTTCAGTCTACGGTTGTTCTTTTTCTCCTCTCTCAGAGGTCTTCCTCTTTTCCTTCTTTTCCTTCCTTTCACACTCCCTCACAGCCCTAATTACTTTGGCCACCACAGACGGCAGAATCGTCTGCATGACTTGATGAACCTCCTTAACAACTGCCTCTTTTACCGAGGCCCTCAAGTTCGCACTCTCATCACCACCTTCCTGGTGATGGATCTCGGGCTCTTCACGTGCTATTTCAGCAGCTCAAGCCCTGTTTTTTATGATGCACGGTCCAGCACCGCGTCCACCACGTACTCCACCTCTAGAAGCCTTAGAAGATCTACCTCCATCCATTCTATAAACACTATAAGGTTCAAACACTAACACGGTCATTCCAGGTAATAGCTCAGTTTATGTTAAGTATAGTAAGTCCCTAATTAAAGTGACCAGTTGTGATTAGCCACTTACTTTACTCTTCATCCCCCAAGCATTTCCTATCATGACTACATTAGTATTCAAATATACTAAGAGTACACAAATCAAATAGTACACGCACATAATACCCATTAAGATTAAGAAAAGAAATAACTGATGGCACGTAGCTACTCGGGCTGACATCCCTTCCTTCATCCCATTTTTAGTTTAAGTTTAGGTTTTTGAAAATATTTACCCATTTCTCTTAAACTTTGGCTCTGATACCAACTTTTAAGGCCCTGTTCCCATAGACCTCACAGTTGGACAATCATAGCATTATTATATAAAACATTACATATTTCATAAAATGTCGAAGCGGAATTAAGTTAACAAAAACCATTCATGCCTATAATTAATGTTGCAAAGTAACGCATCGTTATAAGATACAGTTACAAAACAATCAATTTGTTACGTTACAATACAACAAGATCATTAGGCCTGAATGGATGCCAGCCTTGCCCTGCCGAGTAGCTTCACCCTCATGCCATACTCAGCAACAAATTACCTGTCAACTGAAAATGCATAAAAGTCAACATTGCTGAATGAGTTCTAGTTTTTATAAATAAATACTTTCCTTTCTCTTAAAACATTTTCTTTGCTTTCGCACATTATCATTCATTGTACATACATCAAGGTAGTATCCTGTGATCTTTCATTATCGCACGTATTCGTTCATTTTGTTCTTTTTCATTATCTTTCACTTCTATCTAGATCCTGTCATAAGCTATACCCTATCGTTGGGCACAAATCCACCTCATCCTTGGAGTTGTGAACCTCCTTTCATTTTGCTTGCAAGACTTTTCATTCATTCATTCTTTATGTTTCACTTTCATTATCATTAATCATTCACTTTCATTATGATAATTGTAAGGTTATTAGTAAGGCTGATGCAATCCAAACACCCAATGTCTCTCCTACATGCATGCATAAGTGTACTGAAGTGGAATGCTTCGGAAGTTTCACACTGCCTTAGAAATTATTCTAAGTGTGAAATCTTTCGAAGCCAAGACCAATATCTTCCGAAGCCAAATAATGAAGTCTTCCGAAGCTTCAAGGACAAAGTCTTCCGAAGCCAACTATTGAAGACATATTTCTTCCGAATACTTTTATATTACATGCTTTATCTGATGTACTTTTTTCCTAAAGCTGAACTACTTTCCGCTGCCACTCTGATAAGTCACCAACCTTACATGAGTTGGTGAAAAGGTCCCTGCTTTTGGTAAACTATACATTGAGGTCTTGAGTCTGTAACTTTCCACTTTATATACTTTATCCTTTTTGTAATATATTAGGATGTGAGCTATGGCATGTCATAGTCACTAGTCAAAAGGCAATCTGCCTTTTGACTCTACATTGATTTTGTTGTCTAGATCATATATCCAGCTGGCCTTTGTGAAGTCGTTGGATCGGTAAACATCTGAGCGTGTTCTTGACGGAAGGATAAACAACCAAAACCAAAAGTCAAATCTATAACACGAACTATCAAAAATTGGTTTCATTGATAAAACCTAATGATTACAATCTCGTTACAACATAAGAATCAAGACTCTTGGCAAGGGTAGATCGAGCATGTTCTCCCCTCTCATCTGGCAGCCCCTAGGCTCCGGGCAGACTCCCTCACGAATCCTTCCCTCTATACACATTGAAAGTGGTATATATAGGCCTCGGCCCATATTAGATGCGACTGGGCCCATTCGTGTGATTGGACCATGCGTATGGTTCAATCGTATGACTGGACCATGCGTATGGTTCAATCATACGACTGGACCATTCTTATGGTTCAGTCTTACGAATGCCCCAATCGCATCTCCCAGTCGCACTACTGGTCCATTAGCATGGCTCAGTCGTACGACTGAGTCTCATTCGCATAAGCTCCAGCGAATGACCCAGTTTCATGTGTTTACAACATATCAGGTGTAACACATTAAGCCTAGACTATTCGTCAAGCGACGGATACACTAAATATGACAATATATGCTCCAACAAATTCCCCCTTGAACGTTGCTTGCGAATAGTAGATAACACCTCTTACAATCTTCAGTCAATCTTTGCTCTGGTTTCCAATAGAATCAAACGAACAACCATAATAGCCAACTTTGCTGGTCCGTCAGGTTGCTACAGTCTCCCTGAAAATGAAATTTAGGTAGAATAGCTTTCGTTTCCTTTGCAGAACACCATCATAGCAGCAAGATTCCCCATATGACTGATTTTTTCAGATAATGACATGAATAGTTTTCCATTGCTTCAATCTTCACACCGTCTAACCTGATTAACATCAACAACTGTAGAAATTCCCCCTCACATTCAGCATGTCCCAATATATAAACATTGTGCTCTCCTGGCGTCTACATATGGTGTATTGGGCAAAAGGTTGAAGGTTCCAATCCACAGCTGATAATATCAAACAAATCAGCATGCATGTAGATTCATCATCAGAAACATGCTCACATCATCACCTTCTGATTGCGTCTTCAATTTTTCTATACATGGATTCCCCCTTAGAATGAGAATCCTCTCTGTGCAGATAAATATAACTTGATTGGCCCATAAGTAGTCAGATGCTCCTGACTACCCCACAAAATCAGCACTGACTGCTGAAATCTTCTCTTCTCTCTATCGTGTTCTAACTACATTCATCTAATCTAGAAGTCCAACTAATGATGGGGCATTCGTCGAACTTATTTGACAAAAGAACCTCAGGATGAATGTGCTTTGCTCATCTTTAAATCTGTGTAGGAGGCAGTTCCATACTCTTTTTTTTGCTCTGGAACAAATGCGGATGAGTCAATGCGGATGGCTCATTCGTGTGAGTGTACATATGACTTGTCCAGTCGCACGACAGAACATACGACTGGTCCAGTCCTACGAATGGTCCATTCGCACGGTCCAGTCGTACGAATGGTCCATTCGCACGGTCCAGTCGTACGAATGGTCCATTCGCATGGTCCAGTCATATGAGCGGATCTACACGTAGATTTTCAGATCTGCAGGCGCCAGGGCTGCCAAAAACCATAATCTAATGAATTCTACATGAACTGAAACCAAATAGACATCATCAAATATGACAGGGTGATCAGAACGTGGTTTCGAGTTCGATTTTAACATAGAAACAACACACGTAAAAAGATCTGAGCAAAACACGAAGAACATGAAGTGGGTTTAACGTCAAAGAACATGAAATAGATCTAGAAATCAAGAGCTCAAGTTGCTAGAGTGATTGTTAGATCATTCTAGCAGTAACCGGCTCTGATACCAATTGTGAAGTCACTGGATCGGTAAACATTCGAGCGTGTTCTTGACGGAAGGATAAACAACCAAAACCAAAAGTCAAATCTATAACAAGAACTATAAAAAATTGGTTTCATTAATAAAACCTAATGATTACAAGCTCGTTACAACATAAGAATCAAGACCCTTGGTAAGGGGAGATCGAGCATGATCTCCCCTCTCATCCCGCAGCCCCTAGGCTCCGGGAAGACTCCCTCTCGAATCCTTCCCTCTCTACACATTGAAACTGGTATATATAGGCCTCGGCCCATATTAGATGTGACAGGGCCCATTCATGCGATTGGACCATGCGTATGGTTCAATCGTACGACTGGACCATGCGTATGGTTCAATCGTACGACTGGACCATTCTTATGGTTCAGTCTTACGAATGCCCCAATCGCATCTCTCAGTCGCACGACTGGTCCATTACATTGTCTCAGTCATACAACTGACTCTCATTCGCATATGCTCCTGCGAATGACCCAGTTTCATGTGTTTATAACATATCAGGTGTAATACATTAAGCCTAGACTATTCTTCAAGCGACGGACACACTATATATGACAATATATGCTCTAACAAATTCCCCCTTGGACGTTGCTTGCGAATAGTAGATAACACCTCTTACAATCTTCAGTCAATCTTTGCTCTGGTTTCCAATAGAATCAAACGAACAACCATATTAGCCAATGTTATCGATCCGTCAGGTTGCTACAGTCTCCCTGAAAATGAATTTAGGCACAATAGCTTTCGTTTACTTTGCAGAACACCATCATAGCAGCAAGATTCCCCATATGACTGATTTTTCCAGATAATGACATGAACAGTTTTCCATTGCTTCAATCTTCACACAATCTAACCTAATTAACATTACCAACTGTAGAAATTCCCCCTCACATTCAGCATATCCCAATATATATACATTGTGCTCTCCTGGTGTCTACATACAGTGTATTGGGCAAAAGGTTGAAGGTTCCAATCCACAGCTGACAATATCAAACAAATCAGCATGCAGGTAGATTCATCATCAGAAACCTGCTCACATCATCACTTTCTGATTGCGTCTTCAATTTCTCTATACATGGATTCCCCCTAAGAATGAGAATCCTCTCTATGCGGACAAATATAACTTGATTAGCCGATAAGTAGTCAGATGCTCCTGACTACCCCATAAAATCAGCACGGACTGCCGACATCTTCTCTTCTCTCTTTCGTGTTCTAACAACATTCACCTATTCTAGAAGTCCAACGAATAATGGGGTATCCATCGAACTTGTTTGACATAAGAACCTCAGGGTGAATGTGCTTTGCTCATCCTCAAATCTGTGCAGGAGGCAGTTCCAGACTTTTTTTTTTGTCTGGAACACCGTTCATTCATATGACATGGAGGACAAATATCACATTCGTGTGAATGGATGATACGAATGATATATTCATTCGACTGAGCGTAAGACTGGACATAAGACTAGTCTAGTCGCATGACTAACATAAGAATGGTCCAGTCATATGGTCCAGTCATACGAATGGTCCATTCGCATGGTCCAGTCATACAAATGGTCCATTCGCATGGTCCAGTCGCACGACTAGTCCATTTGCACGACTAGTCCATTCGCATGGTGCAGTCGCATGAGCGGGTCTGCATGTAGATTTTCAGATCTGCAGCCGCCATGACTGCCAAAAACCCTAATCTGATGAATTTTACATGAACCCAACCAAAATAGACATCATCAGATTTGTAAGGGTGATAATAACAAGATCCGAGCAAAACACGAAGAACACGAAGTGGGTTTAACGTCAAAGAACATTAAAAAGATCCAGAAATAAAGAGCTCGGGTTGCTAGAATGATTGTTAGATCATTCTAGCAGTAACCTGCTCTGATACCAATTGTGAAGTCGCTAGATCGGTAAACATCCGAGCGTGTTCTTGATGGAATGATAAACAACCAAAACCAAAACTCAAATCTATAACACGAACTATCAAAAATTGGTTTCATTGATAAAACCTAATGATTACAAGCTTGTTACAACATAAGAATCAAGACTCTTGGCAAGGGAAGATCGAGCATGATCTCCCCTCTCATTTGGCAGCCCCTAGGCTCCAGGAAGACTCCCTCTCGAATCCTTCCCTCTGTACACATTGAAACTGGTATATATAGGCCTCGGCCCATATTAGATGCTACTGGGCCCATTCGTGCGTTTGGACCATGCTTATGGTTCAATCGTACGACTGGACCATGCGTATGGTTCAATCGTACGACTGGACCATTCATATGGTCCAGTCTTACGAATGCCCCAATCGCATCTCTCAGCCGCACGACTGGTCTATTAGCATGGCTCAGTCGTACGATTGAGTCTCATTTGCACATGCTCCTACGAATGACCCAGTTTCATGTGTTTACAACATATCAGGTGTAATACATTAAGCCTAGACTATTCATCAAGCGACGGACATACTAAATATGACAATATATGCTCCAACAGCCTTCAAAGTATGGTCGGCTGTAGGTTGTAGTATAAGTATTTCTAGTCCTTGTAATTTATATGTAGAACGTTGTAAACCACTTGTAAGGAACTAGAGATCAATATACATCAACCTTGAAAAACCAACTACTTGAGTGTTGTTCTTGTTTCTATCTCATTTACACTTGTGTTTCTTAGTTCTCTAAACTGAGTTTCTCTAGTTCTCCATTTGAATTGTTAAGTGTTATTGCATACTCTCCTCTTTGTGTTGTTGTGTTGTAAAGGGCATAATCCTTCACCCGGTCCTGCAATTGGTATCAGAGCATCTCAGGCTCTTGATATAAGATCTCACCATCTTAAAATCCCTCACACACATAAAAAATACTTAACCCTTCAAATGGCAGCTATCTCTAAAGCTGATATGGAAACTGGAACCATAACAAAGTCCCCACTGATCACTCATGATGACTTTGATACTTCGTGCCAAAGGATGGAAGGTTTCATCAAGTGTTAAGACTCAAGAATGTGGGAATCGGTTGTCTCTGGACCTTACATACCAAGCACTCCTTCAGCTGCTGCTAGAGGTGGTATGATCCCCAAGGATGTGGCTGACTACTCAGAGGAAGATACAAAGAGAGTTGAAATTGATCAAAAAGCCATGACAGCTCTTCAGACTGCTCTTCCAAACTCTGTATACAGAGGTTTCAAGAAATGCAAAACAGCTAAGCAGCTATGGGATGCTTTGAAACTAATGTATGAGGGTTCTACTGAAGCCAAGGAGAACAAGAAGGATCTCCTGAAGTAGCAGTTTGAAAATTTCACCTTCAAAACAGGTGAGACCATGACTCAACAATACTTTAGGTATGTTAAGATTGTGGATAGCCTAGTGGATGTTGGAGTAACTCTTGAAAACAAGGACATTATAAGGAAGTTTATGTCCTCTCTTCCTAGGCAATGGACACATTATTATATTGTAATAAAGAGAACTGAGAACCCTAAGACTCTCACTTTGACAGAGTTGTATGGCATTCTCAGTGGATACCAGATGGAGATGAACATGCAAGGTTAATCTGGTAACTCCAGCAATCAAATGGGTTCAGCCCTTCATGTAATAGCATAGAACCATAACATCATCTCATATGCTACCCTGACATCTCATAAAAGGGTCGTTTCATCACCTTCCCGAAGACACCAAGGGAGAACTATACTCAAGGAAGCCCATTCCAACAGACAAGTTCCTCTAAAGCCTTTGTGTCTTCTGATGAAAGTTGTGCCAGCTTCCTATTCACCCTTGAAGACCTGAACTGTATCCATCCAGATGACCTGGAGTACATGGAGATCGTCCAGCAAATGGCTCTTCTCACTCACAGAGCTAAAAGGTTCTATAAGAGGACAGGAAGGAAGTTTCCTAGCAATACAGCCAGTGGAAAGTTCGGGCTGGATAAAAGCAAAGTTAAGTGTTACAACTGTAACTTGATGGGTCACTTTGCTAGGGAGTGCAAGGCACCAAAAACAAATGGTGGACAAGCACAATCCAGACCAAACTACACTGATAAAGCTACCCAGAATGAGAAGCCAAAGCAGCAAGCTACAATTACTGTTCAAGAAGGGGGCTTTGAATGGAGCTTTCAGGTGGAAGATGCATCTCTAAACCAAGCATTAATGGCTGATCATGATGAAACCAAGGTATTGGAACATCTTTGTACTCCTAAATGTATTGCTAAAGTCAATAGATATAGGTCCTATAACTTAGAGATGAGATCTGATCTTGAGTCATTGAACATCTTGAAATCTAATTTTAGAATGACTGAAAATGATTATAAGTTAAAGATAGAGGACTTAGAGAAAACCATTTCATTTTTAAAACATAAGCATACAAACTACACGACTCAGATCAAGGATCTTATAACTAAGTTAACTGAATGTGAGGCTAAGCTTGTGATCAGCAAAGCTAGGGTAGAAAAATGTGTTCTTGAAGAAGAGACCTTCAAGAACATCATATCCTCATCCCTGCATGCAAAAGTTTGTTATCAAAATAAGTAGGGACTGTGATCTAGTGAGATAGTTCCTCCACACATAATCTTATCTGTAAGATCACCTAGGTGTGGAACTTGTGAAGATGAGCTTCCTCACATAGACCCCGTGAGTGAAGAGGATGAAGAAGTGGTAGTGAAGAATTCCTTTGAGAAGAGTGGAGAGGAGGATTCAAAGAAGGGTCACTATCCTTCTGAGGAGAACAGGAAGCCTGGTATAACCAAGTCTCTGAGGAAGAACTTGATCAGAAAGAGCAAGAGAAAGGCTAGGAGGGCTCAAGAGATCAAGGCCACTTTCAACTCTAAGTAGAAACAAGTCTTTATTTCTGTAGGGTTTGACATGGTAAAGAATAAAGACATAAACCTCAACTCCTCTACAAAGAGTTCTGGTTCATGTTCAAATCATCTCAGCATCAAGAAGAAGGCTGATCCATTGTGTACCACTGCTACACAGCCTGAACCATCTAACTCCAAGAACAGTCCTCAGCCCAAAGGGACTGTCTCAGCATCTGCAAAGATGAAGGTGGAGAAGGGAAGTGATCAAAGTCACCTTTGTTCTCAGAAGAAAAATCTTAGGAAGAAAAAGATGAAATGTGTTATGTGTGACAGTACTTCTCATCTTGCTAAGGATTGTCCATACAATCCAAAGAGTACTCTTCATGTGACCAAGAAAGAGACTCCCAAGAGATCTAAAAAGAATTCAGCTTTGGAAGGAAAATTTGTTTCCTTCGGAAGCTCCAAAGGAAAGAAGAAGGCAAGTGGAAAATTGCTTTCGGAAGAAAATTTGGTCTAGAAAGAAAGGAATACTTCCAAAGTACTGAATTCTGCTGTAGTGTTAGCAGGATCTTCCAAAGGTCCAGTCATCAAAACTTCCGAAGTCTCAAAAGCTTTCGAAGTGTTGAAGGTCAGGCCCAAACCTCCAAAGGTGGTATGGAAGTCAAGGAGAGACCAAGTGACTGAAAGTTCTCCATCAACAACAGCAAGAGATCCTCAGAGCACAACTATAGGATCTATTACTGTTTCATTACCTTCTACTTCCTTTGATGAGCCCAAGACCAATAAGGCTTGGGTTTCCAAATGTAACTAATCATTTTCCTTATGTAGGAATAGCTCAAGACAAACAAAAATGTCTGGATCATTAATAGTGGTTGTTCCAGGCACATGACAGGCAATAGGTCACTACTCCAGAACTTTGAAAGGATTGATGGAGGACCAGTTGCTTTTGGAGGAGATGAAGGAGGTTATATTTCTGGAATGGGGAAAGTCATAAATGGTAAGCTCAGCATTAAGAAGGTAAACTTTGTCAAGGAGCGTGGGTACAATCTTTTGAGTGTATCCCAATTTTGTGATCGGAGTCATAACATGCTCTTTACTGATTATGAGTGCATTGTTCTCAAGCCTGGGGTGATTATTCCTCATGAGCATATCGTGCTCAGAGCCCCAAGGAGAGGGAACATGTACAAGATGGACTTGCAAGAAACATCTCCCTTAGGAGAATTTTCATGCTTTCTGTCTAAAGCCAATAGTGATGAATCTTTTCTCTAGCATAAAAGAATGTGCCATGAAAATTTCAAAATATGAATAAGCTAAATAAGAATGATTTGGTAACTGGAATGTCAAAGAAAGAGTTTACAAGTGATGACCATTATGTTGCATGCCTGAAAGGGAAGCAACACAAGGCATCTCACAATCCTAAGGAAAGAAACTCCATCACTACACCCCTACACTTGTTACATATGGATCTCTTTGGCCCCACCAGTGTAATGAGTCTAAGAAGGACCTCTTACTGTCTAGTGATCACAGATGACTTTACAAGATTCACCTGGATCTTCTTTCTTAGAACTAAGGATGAGACCACTGAGATTCTGAAGAATTTCATCTTAAGGATTGAGAATCAATGTGATCACAAGGTCAAAACCATAAGATATGATCAAGGAACTGAATTTAAGAACTAAATCCTTGACAAATATTGTGATGAAAAGGGTATTAAAAGACAATACAATGCTCCCAGGACTCCTCAGCAAAATGGTGTTGCTGAGAGGAGAAACAGGACACTGATTGAAGCTGCAAGAACCATGTTGTCTGACTCTAAACTACCCATCACCTTCTTGGCAAAGGCAGTCAACACTGCGTGCTATGTGCAAAACAGAGTTTTAGTGGTTAAGACTCATGGTAAGACTCCTTATGAACTTTGGCACAAGAGAAAACCTTTCATTGGTTTTCTCAGGTCATTTGGTTGTCCATGCAGCATCTTGAATACTAAAGATCAAATTGCCAGTTTTTTGAGAAATCAGATGATGGACACTTTATTGGATACTCTTCTTATGATAAAGCTTATAGAGTATACAATCTCAGAACTAGAGTAGTTGAGGAGTCAGCCAATGTGACTTTCAATGAGCACACTCCTAGTATGAAAGGTTCTGGTTCGGATTGGCTGTTTGATCTTGATTTAGTTACCAACTGTTTTAACAAATCTTGTGAGAATGTTTCAGGATCTACAGATATTTTACCTCCAGGTGATCCTGATCCAAGATTTGAGCTAAGAAGACCTTCAAGTTACACATCTTCAACTC
>BJCO01818269.1:0-12817 GCA_018326465.1 Flaveria floridana | reverse complement strand
CATCACAACCCTCTATCATCTCTGAAATCCTGGTAGACTTACCTATGGCAGTTTCTACATCAAATGGTGCCTCAACGCGTATACTACTAACAGGCAGTTTAGAAAGCGGCAGAAATAAAACTCCTGCTGGCACCCGAATCAAATAATACAGAGGCTAAAGTTTGGTTCACCAGAAACGTACCGGACACAACATCAGGGTCCGTCCTGGCCTCCACCTGCGTCATCGTGAATGCCCTAGAGCTTGCCCTCGGTCCTTCATTCCCCGTCTTCTTCACGCCGGAACCCTCAGCCCTCGGCTTCTTACAGTCTTTACTCATATGACCACTTTCCCCACAGTTGAAGCACTTCGCGCCCCTACAATCTCTAGCCATATGACCAGTCTTCCCACACTTGAAACAAACATTCAGCCCCTATCTACACTCACCACCGTGCTCCTTCCCACATTTGCCACACTTTCTCGATCCCATACTCGGTGTGGCTACACGGTGATCATCCACCCGTGCCTTCTTGTTACCCGTCGAGACATCACCCCGACCAAACCTTTTCCCCTTCCAGTCTCGATCACCACCACCCTTCCAACTACCTTCAGCCACCACCATAGCCCATTCATCATACAATCTTCCTGCCAAGTCCACCGTCAACCTAAAGGTGCTCGGTCGGGCGGCGATCATATCCCTGCGAATATCCGCCGACAACCCCTGAATATACCTATTGATCTTTCGCGACAAAGGTGTCACCTGATCCGACACCAGACGTGCCATTTCGTTAAACTTGGTGGTGTACTGTTGGTGGGTCATCGTTCCCGCCTCTAGCTGCAGGAACTCTCTCTTAACTTTATCCATCTCTCGATGAGGACAGAACTCCTCGATCACCAACCTTTTTAGTTCGGACCACTTCATTCTTCCAATGGCCCTGCTACACTCGGCTTGGACTATGTTGTCCCACCAGCATAGAGCCGAATCCACGAAAGAGTGGGTAGCAAACTTCACTTTTTAGTCCTCCCGGCACTTGCTGATATTAAGAACAGCCTCCATTTCTCTCACCTATCAGTGAGCAGCAGCAGCGGTGCCATTACCATCAAAAGTAGGGGGCTTGCATCTCGTAAAAGCCCCATAATTACAGCCTCGTGCTGACTCCTGCACAGGCTCCTCCTCCTCCTCCTCCTCCTCCTCTTCATTATCAGAAATAATCGTTTTCGGCTCTGGTTGCTCCTGTCTTCCTGAGGACCTATTCCTCTCTTTCCTTTCTCCTTCCCGGATAGCCGTTATCACTTCGGTCACCACAGTCGGTAAGATCGTCTGTATGACCTGGTGCACCTCTTCAACCACTACCTCTTTTACCGAGGCTCTCAGATTGGCGCTCTCGTCTACACCCTCCGAATGAGGGGTCTCGGGTTCTTCAGGAACCTCCTTCTCAACTCTAGGCCTTCCTCTTGTGGCCTGTGGTTCAGCACCACGTCCATCACCACCTCCACCACGTGAAGCTTTGGATGATCTACCACCGGCCATCCTTTATCACACACTGAAAGATTCAAACACTAACACGGTCATTCAAGAGAATAGCTCAGTTTATGTCAAGTATAGTAAGTCCCTAATTACAGTGGCCATTTGTGATTAGCCACTTACTTTACTCTTCGTACCCCGAGCATTACCTGTCCTGACTACATCAGTATCTAAAACTACCAGCAACACATAAACACATAACATGCGCACATAATACCGGTTAACTTTAAGAAAATACCTGATGGCACGCAGCTACTCAGATTGACATCTCTTCCCTTTTCGTCCCATTTTCAGTTTAAGTTTAGGTTTATTTTTAAAATTTACCCATTTCACTTAAACTTTGGCTCTGATACCAACTTGTAAGGCCCCGTTCCCGGGCACCTCAAAGTTGGTCATGCATTGCACATAAAACATGTATTTGCATATGCAGCGGAAACTTTAAATAAACTCTCATATTACTATAAATACTTTTGCCAGTTAATACAACATTCATCAATTACAAAATACATATTGTTGTATTACATCACAAAAGCATTATACAAAAGAATGCCATCCCAAAAGGACTGAGTAGCCACCTCGTGCCATCCTCAGCAACACTACCTGTCAACTGGAAACACATAAAAAGTTAGCATTGCTGAGTGAGTTCTAGTTTTATAATAAAACATACTTTTCTTTCGTTAAAACCGTTCTTACATACATGCGATCACACAACATACGTACACATAGATAATATCTTTATTATCTTCATCATTCATTCATTAGCTTTCATTCCTTTACCATTCATCGTTAACATTCGCATTCTTTCATAAACTCTTTCTTTCTTTCGTATGTTTCTTACTTTCATTCATACATTCATTTCATTCATTCGTACGTTTATTACATTCATTCATACCTTCATTACTTTCCTTCATGCGTTCGCTACATTCATTCGTACGTTCATTACTTTCGGTGACATGTACAATACCCCGAACGTTGTGAACTAATGCTGGTGCTAGACCTGTGGTAATTACTCATGAACATTGTGCACGAAGCTGATCCAATCAACTAGGGCAAGTACATGCACCACTTATCTTTCCTCTTTCATTTTGGATCAATGCCATGCGCTATACCTCGAACATTGTGCACGAGTGCTGGTGCTGGACCTGTGGTAATTAAATCACGAACATTGTGCACGAAGCTGATCCAGTCAACTAGGGTAAGCGGCAAGGATCCTGTACATATGGTCAATCACAAAGATTGGACCCCAGTATGCATCCTTCGGGGTAGCTAACCCGCACACCATTGAGCTAACACCTTTATTGGGTGTGCACCTCCTTACATTTGCTTTCAAGCCTTTCTTATATTCATTCGTTCATTCATTAATGCATGCATTCTTTCATTCTGTTCCTCTTTTCATTATCTTTCACTTTACGTTATATAATACTTTTAATTCATTCATTAACGTAACACGTAAAGTCACGGAAAGATAAACATACATCGAAACAAGGAACATCAACATTTAACAGTCATCAGTCATCACCATCATACAGAGCTACATCATACTTAACATAACATATATCAAGCATAACATGCAACACTATCATCATCGTGCCCAACGTAACTTCTAAAGCCTCGACAGCCATTTTACATGTACTTACGGGAAATATCACGTCATTACTTACCCCTGTTCTTTTCCCCGAAAGCCAGTCATTAAACTATGCCTCTCCTCGTATAGAACAGCCCTATTTGGGTGATTAGGCATCCTTCAGTCGCATGGCCTCTATGCGACTAGACACTATGCGATTGGACCAATGCGGATGAGCACCCATGCGGATGAACACCCCAATCATGCGAATGAACTCTCTATCATGCGAATGGACTCTCAGTTGTGTGAATGAGCACTATGCGAATGGACTAATATGCGACTGAACCCTCAGTCGTTCGATTGAAGAGCCATGCGAATGGACCTACGCGACTGAACTCTCAGTCGGGCGACTGAACACCTGTGCGACTGAGCACCTATGCAACTGGACTCTCAGTCGTATGACCTGTCGTGCGACTTGATCCTCAGTCATGCGATTGAACCTCAGTCATCCCTCAGTCGTGCAATCGAACCTCAGTCGTCCGTCAGTCGTGCGATTGGCCCTCCAGTCGCCTAGCCCTAACTGGGCGCAGACAACAGTTCATCCCGAACTGCAGGCGCGATTTTCGACTTCCAAACTCTTCCAAACTCATTCTAAGCCCAAATCAACCCTCCTAAACCTTAGGGAATCATACTATGACAACATTCAAGCACATACAGGTCCAAATTCGTACTCTAAACACGCTATACACAATTACACCCAAATGGGTTAAACACATACATTTCAAAAACGGGTTTATATGTGTTCCAGCCCCAAAATCGGTTGAAAACAAGTAAATGAGGGGTCCTAGAACTCACACAAAGAAGAAGAAGATGAAGAGCTTCGTTTGGACTAGCTACACGACGAATTCCGAGCTCGAATCGCCACATTTCTCACTTTTTCTCTTCTTCCTCCCTTCTTTCTCTCTTCTCTTCTTTTTAGCTGCGTTTTGCAAGTGTGGGGAGGGGGAGATGGCTGTCCTCTCCCTTAACACACTCCCATTAGCCCAACTTTTGTGCGTTGACGGGTTTGGTCCCTCGACTTCAGACTTTATTTTTTTCTTCCTTCGTCGGCTACAAGGAAAATATCCGGGTGTTACAACAACGAATTGCAAATGCCATCCCTACGATCATTGCCTAGATCAACGCTGACTGGGGATTTGCAACCGGAACTGGTGGTCCTGAAAATACTAAAGCCAACAATATGGAAGCCGAAGCTATAAGGAATGGGTGCTCTTACAAGACATTCATGGCCTGCAAGCCAAAGGACTTCTGTGGCACCGAGGGTGCAATTGAAACATATAGGTGGTTGGACGAAATCAAAGTTGTGTTGGATATCAGCGAATGCATGCTTGAGCAAATGGTGAGATTTGCTTCCCAATCTCTCAAGGGACCAGCACTAGAATGGTGGAAAACCATCATTCAGCCCCAACGCAGGAATGCCATTGGTAGAATGAGTTGGTCTGAGTTCAGTGAACTAATCACCAACATGTATTGCCCTATCAATCAACTGGAGAAACTGGAAGCCGAATTTAGGTTTGGAGATGAAAGGTCCTAACTACACTGAATACATCAACTGATTCTTAGAATTGTCCCGACTGGTACCACACTTGGTGATGCCCGAATCCAAGGGTGTAGCCCGCTTCATATGGGATTACATCCAAGGGTTAGAGGCATGGTTCGTTCTTCAAAGCCCATAACCCTACAGGCTGTAGTCGATTTCACCAGTAGCCTGAGCGATGATCTGGTTAGAGCTGGTTGGACTGAACCTGTAAAGACTGAGGATAGGAAGAAGGCAATAGACGAGAAGAGGAAGTGGTTTGGTACTAAGAGGGCGGTTGGTAGTAGTGGTAGTTCATGCAAGAGGTCTGGAGATGTGGTAAGGCGGAATGACCAGAGTGGAAAAGCACAGAGACTATACTTGGGCACAAGTCCTTTCTGCAACAAATGCAAATTACACCATCAGGGAGAGTGCAACTAAATGCCCTGTTTTAGGTGCAAGCGAACTGGCCATTTAATCAAAGATTGCACGTATGCGCTGGGGAAGCAATGTTACGGGTGTGGAGATCCGGGACATGAAGAATAAGTATCCCAAGCTGGCAAAAGACAAAGATACCAGACCGAACAAACCCAAGGGAAGAGCGTTCATGATGGATCCGAACGTTCCCCGCAAGGAACCCGATGTGGTGAATCGTGCGTTCCTCATAAACAACCATCCTGCACCCGTTCTATTTGATACTGGGGCAACTGCTAGTTTTGTTTCCAATACCTTTAGGACTTTGATTGATTTGGCTAAATGCGCCTTAAATGATACGTTTACCATCAAATTGGCTGATAGTAATATAATAGAAACTAACGCAATCATCAAAGATTGCAAATTAGTCCTAGAGGGTAATTCATTCGGTATAGACTTAATGCCTATTAAATTAGGAGGTTTTTACATGGTCGTAGGAATGGATTGGTTGGCTAGAAATAGGGCTGAAATCGTGTGTGACGAGCGTTTGCTTAAGATTCATCTGACCAATGGGGAGATATTAGTAGTCCATGGAGAAAGAAACCACCCACTGTGCCCTATGATAACCCACCTAAAGGCCACCAAGAGCCTCAATAAAGGACACACGGCTTTTATAGTCTATGTGATCGGTGCCAAAAGAGAACGGAAGATTGAAGACATACCGGTAGTGTCTGAGTACTTGGAGGTATTTTCTGAAGACCTACCAGGACTCCCTCCGACCTGACAAGTGGAATTCCAGACAGATTTGATACCTGGCACCGCGCTTGTGGCCAAAGCACCATATCGACTCGCCCCGCCTGAAATGAAGGAGCTGATGCTCCAAATCCAAGAATTACTTGACAAAGGGTTTATACGACCCAATGTTTCACCATGGGGTGCTCCGGTACTATTTGTTAAAAAGAAAGATGGAACCCTAAGAATGTGCATCGACAATCGAGAGTTGAATAAGCTTACCATAAGGAACCGATATCCTCTTCCTAGAATCGATGACTTATTCGATTAATTGCAAGGAGCTAGCTACTTTTCCAAGATAGACCTGCGATCACGATACCACCAGCTGAAGATTAAGGAAGAAGACATCCCTAAGACAGCTTTCAGACCCAGATATGGGCACTATGAGTACCTAGTCATGCCTTTCGGATTGACTAACGCGCCAGCAGCATTCATGGACCTCATGAACCGTGTGTGCCACCCATGCCTAGATAACTTTGTGATTGTGTTTATTGACGATATATTGATCTACTCTCAAAGCAAAGAAGATCATGAGAAGCATCTTCGGTTAATCCATGAACTACTCAAGAACGAGCAACTATATGCAAAATTCTCCAAATGCGAGTTTTGGATAAGTGAAATTGAGTTCCTTGGACACATAGTGAATAAAGATGGAATCTAGGTGGATCCAACAAAAATAAAGGCTATCAAGGACTGGAAGATTCCAGAAACCCCTACCGAAATCAGACAATTTCTTGGGTTGGCCGGTTACTACAGTTGGTTTATCAAGGACTTCTCTCAGACAGTACAACCACTAACTACTTTAACCAAGAAGGATATAGCTTACGAGTGGGGAAAGGAACAAAACGAAGCCTTCAATCTGTTAAAGGAAAAACTATTCAGTGCACCAATCCTTACCCTACCTGAGGGAATTGTAGTCTATTGTGACGCCTCGCGTCAAGGATTTGGATGCGTGCTAATGTAGCGGGAAAAAGTAATCACGTATGCATCCGGATTATTGAACGAGAATGAAAGGAACTACACCAACACACGATCTGGAATTGGGTGTTGTAGTGTTTGCTCTCAAAATGTGGCGACGCTACCTTTATGGCACTAAGTGTGTTATTTACACTGATCACAAAAGCCTGCAGCATATCTTGGATCAGAAAATGTTGAACATGCACCAGAGAAGATGGGTGGAATTGCTGAGCGATTACGAATATGAGATCCACTATCACCCAGGAAAAGCAAATATAGTGGCAGATGCCCTGAGTAGAAAGGAAAGGGAAAAGCCCCTCCGTGTTCGTACCCTAAGAATAAGCGTGTACACTAGCCTTGTCGCTAAATTGAAAGAAGCGCAAAAGGAAGCCCTCAAGGAGGATAAGCTGCCTAGTGAGATGTTAACAGGGATGGAGAAGCATTTGGAACTAAAACAACGATGGATTGTACAAATGTGAAGGGTGAACATGGGTGCCCAACCATGGTGGAATTAGGGATATGATTTTGGATGTGGCGCACAAATCTAGATATCCGATTCACCCAGGAAGCGATAAGATGTATCAAGACTAGAAAAAACTTTTCTGGTGGCCCGGATTAAAGAAATCTATTGCCACCTATGTGGGGAAATGTTTGACGTGTGCAATGGTAAAGGTTGAAAACCAAAAACCATCAGGAACCCTACAACAACCCAAAATCCCTGAATGGAAATGGGATAACATCACAATGGATTTTGTCACGAAACTACCAAGAACATCTCGAGGTCATGATACTATCTCGGTAATCGTGGATAGACTTACTAAATCAAGTCATTTCTTATCAATTCGAGACGACTATGACCTGTCAAAGTTAGCCCGAATATACATTAATGAAATAGTGACTCGGCATGGAGCGTCGCTCTCGATTTTCTCAGATCACGACAGTCGCTTCATATCGTGATTTTGGAGATCTCTCCAACAGGCTCTAGGGACCCTTCTCGACATAAGCACCAGTATCACCTTTAAACCGATGGGCAAAGCGAGAGAACTATACAAAACTTGGAAGACATGCTGAGAGCTTTTGTGATCGACTTTGGTGGAAGTTGGGATAACCACCTTCCCCTAGTGGAGTTCTCCTACAATAATAGCAACCACGCAAGTATGAAAGCAGCCCCTTTCAAAGTCCTTTATGGTAAGAAGTGTCGGTTACCATTGACTTGGAACGAGGTTGGTGATAGCCAAGTGATGGGACCCGACATCATAATGGAAACCACGAACAAGATAGTCAAGATAAACGAATGACTAAGAATAGCCAGAGACCGACAAAAGAAGTATGCCGACAGAAGGCATAAGCCACTGGAGTTCCAAATAGGGGATAAAGTAATGTTAAAAGTCGTGCCATGGAAAGGAACTGTGAGATCGGCAAGAAGGGTAAACTAAGCCCAAGATATATTGGACCATTCGAGATATTGACAAGAATTGGTCTGGTGGCATACCAGCTCAGGTTACCCTAGGAGCTGAGCTACATCCATGACACGTTTCATGTGTCAAACCTGAAGAAGTGTTTGGTAGATAGAACCTTAGAATTGCCTATAAAGGAAGCCAGAATCAATAAAAAGTTAAACTTTTTTGAGGAACCCATAGAGATCACCGATTGACTAGTCACAAAACTTAGGCGAAGCCGTATACCCAAAGTGAAGGTAAGTTGGAACTTCAAACGAGGACCTGAGTTTACTTGGGAGCGTGAAGAGGAAATGAAAAGGGATTATCCGCACCTGTTCAAACCTACCCGTTTGGAAACCCAATTGAAGCTAAATTTCGGTACGAAATTTTCTAAACGTCAGGAGAATGTAACAACCGACCCTGAGGTCAACATTTTAAACCCTGATTCTCAATGATGTTGCTACTATTATTAATATTTGTAATATATTTGTTATTACTAGTTGATTTATTCTATATAATTGTTATTATGTGTTTAAATTCCTAGATGCTACGTTAGGTTTTGCCGAAATAAGATAACAAAATTAACATAACACGTCAAAATGTCAGAATTAAATTGAAAACAACTAATTTTGTGTATGTACACATAATTCCCGAATTAATTATGATCATACACATCAAAACCTTAAAAACGTTTAACTAGAAACTATCACCTAAAATACTACACTACACAACAAAACAACACCACTTATACTAACTTACAAAAAAATCAATTAAAAACCCACACCCACTAAGTCTCGGCCGCACCATGCCACCCCCAATCCCCTTCTTTCCTTTCTTCTTATACATCTTACAACTTACACACTACACTTTCCCACTATCCCATACAATCAAGATTTCAAAACACACACACACACAACATTCTCTTTTCTCTCTACCACTCTGCTCTCATCCATGAACCCACACATATTCACACATTTTCAGCCAAGTTGTGAAGAACACTACCATTTCATCATCATTCAAGCTTGAACCAAGAAAGAAAGTGACATTTGAGGGACTTTTGTGCACCATTCTTGCAAGAACAAAGTGCTCCAGCCCTTTTTCGAAGTTCATCACTAATTTTAGCCTCCTCAAACTCTCAAACTCGCGGCCTACTCGAAGGGTAAGCATTAACACACCCGAATCAAGTGTTTCTTGTGTTTTACTTCAATAAACTACCAAAAATCCTTACTCTCTTGTTTCTAGCAGAATCTTGCGGCTAAAAACTTGTTCTTGGAGAGTTCTTATCATCACAAAAGGTATATACCATGTTATGTTGGTAAACATGTGGTTATAACACAAGTTACACCTTAAAAACCCTCTTTTTACATAAAATAACACCATTCATGCACTGCTTTGAAAAACCCTTCCAACCAAGGCTCATAACCTGCTCAAAAACGACTTTGGAACACTTTAATAATCTGATTTGAAAGTTACTATAATGATTAGGTGATCTTTGGGTATGAATCATAGGAATTACACTAGTGCAAATGGTGTAAATCATCAAGTTATTTCAACAAATGCATGATACATATAGATCCGAGATTTATGTTGTAATTTTCAGCAGATTTGAGGTTATTTCAGATGTTTTAAGTCCATCACATAGCTGGAAATATAAAAAGTAAGAGCTAGGACACATAATGGACTTGTTTTGAGACTCGAAAAGGGTGAAAATCACTTAAAAATAACATAACAAGGGAGATTTCCATATTGAAAAGAATTTCAGGCTCTAATATGAAAATAATGGGCAAAATGGTCGATGTTTATGATATTTAGGTTAAACACATGATTAAATGAAGTTAAAACATGAAAAACGGAAGTTAACCGGGTAAATTTTAGATAAAATCTTAAAAAAAGTAAAAGACACCTAAAACCTATCAAGAACAAAATATTTCAGTAAGTTAGGGACTTTGAAACAAGAAATAGGTGAAAACTAAAATTAAAACGTATTCGGACGTTCGGTTCCGGGTAAAAACGCGTTTTAAAGGGTAAATCGAAAGGGAACGAGGTTTTACGTAAAAGAACCAAAAAAATACATGATTTTTACATATTATTAGACTTATTATAAGTCATTATATAATACCTAGAGGTTAATAGGATAGAAACAGAAGAATTTAAAACAAACTGTTAAAATCTTTGGTTTTACCGTAACCGGTAACCTAAAAACATAAGTTCTAATTACTTCAAATTACATTCTGGAAATATTCGAATTTAACATGTTAAAAATGCAATGGTAAACTCCTATAAACTAGTAAGGGGTCCTAAAAGTCAAGAAATCAAAGAAAACAAACTTTAGGGTAAAAACTGTAAATCTTGAAACTTGAGGGACTAAACTGAAATTTTGATTTGTAAACACCTCAAGGATGAGTCTGGAAATAATAATTTAAAATGATTCTAAAATAATATAAAGACCCCTATAGACTCACTAGGACCATATTTGAGTCAAAAATGGAAAGAATACAACTCTCGGGGTAAAATTGCCAATGTTGAAACTTAAGGGGCCAAAGTGTAAATTTTGAAAATAACTTAAGATTCAGTAACTTAGTGTCCAAAACTAGTATTAAACTTCTTAATATGAAATCACATTTATAAGGATCACAAAAACATGTCAACCACTTGCAAAACCCTAACTTTTGTAAAAAGGAAACTTTTAGGGTAAAACCCTAACAAATCAAAATTGGTTGAACTTTTAACCTTATAACACACTTAGTTACACCTGACATGTTTCCAAAACACATAGCTTATTATTTGAAACTTGATGCTAGGGTGCTAGGATTGAATCCTTTACTGTACTCGAAGATCCGTTACTTGAAACTAAGGTGAGTCCTAGTGTCCCCTTTTTACTATTGATTTGGGATGAAACATGCTTGTGTGAACTAAAATTATTATAGTGCTATTGTTTGATGCTTATAAGTTATGAATAATGTTTGAACCTTCTCTTAACTATATCACAATCATTAATTCTTATGTGAACCGCTTGTCCTATATGGGTAGATCTACTTGGGGAATCCCCCACACACAGTGCCTTCCGGATAGGAAGGGTACCCCACTGAGATCCTGAGTGATCGTTTGTGTCATGTAAAAGGTTTTATAAGATAATATGGTGAACCATCCGGTAGGTATGGTACACTGTTTTGAGGCTCAGTCCTCCCTTCGGGGTTAACCGGTTTAAACACAACTTTAGAAGAGGCTAACCGGGACTGAGTGCAGGGTTGATTGTGACCCCACAATAGTGATACATTAATTTTTGAATTTAACTTATTGACTTTGAAGAGTCCTCTTGTTTTTTTAAACTTTAAGCACTTGAATTCACCAACTTTTTAGTTGAC
This sequence comes from Flaveria floridana, assembly GCA_018326465.1. NCBI lineage: Eukaryota > Viridiplantae > Streptophyta > Magnoliopsida > Asterales > Asteraceae > Flaveria > Flaveria floridana. The sequence continues at coordinate 1,208 of BJCO01818269.1, read as the reverse complement.
ACAAAATCATTTTGAGCATGTTTCAGGTAATCCCTAATGGATCTGGCTTGATTGGAGAAATGGACTCAGATGACCTAGAAATTCGACTACCCTTGACATTAATTGACTGTAAAACATTTGAACAATTTGGATTATGATTGATAAAACACTGAATACTTATGTAACGAATTTGTAATTTGTGTGACGGGCTAGACTGTTACAGCCTGATTTGACTTTAACATGTAATGCCATTTTATTTCTCTCCTTGTGTGCCCTTGTGATAGTTTGTTTCCGCTGCCATATATGTTGCTAGTTATGACGTCCCACCCTCCTTGGGCCCAAGGTGTGACAATATTCTCCTTTGATGCAAAAAGATGCCAATTTGCACAGCCCATTCAAATGGATGGTTAGAGATTATCAAATGGTTTATCCATGATAATTCTTATCTAAATTATAAACATGAACTCTTCTTATGAATATATGTCAGGTAATATGTTGAGAAACCATGGTTTCTTGCATATCTTGATGATAGTTGAACTCTCTAAGTGTATGTGTGGATCATATCTTGTCATATCTAATTCAACCCTAATCAATCCTAGAATTGAAAAAGTAAGTATACTGATTCTTTTGCCAATAACACTCATTGTCTGTTCTTGGATATTGTGTCTCCTTTTATGACAACCCTCAATTTCCGGGTAATTTCTCTAGAAACCCTAGATCCTGATTTCTATCCTCAGTCTTGTTTTAGAATATATAGCACTAGATAAACTAATCTAAAGGTTGATTAGAGTCCTACGTGTGCTTACGTTTCTAGTCCATGTGTGTTCGATCATGAAAACCCGAATCCGGCGAATATCTGAAAATAAACGCCGCTACGAACCGGCCTGGAAAGAAATATTAACGTCATAGGTAAAAGTGAGAATTCGGCCTAATTTAATCTTAGTTACACTAATATTAGTGTCATTATGTGAGGAAACGACTATCGTGATGAGAAAACCTGATAACAGCATCTACGCGCCTTAATGCGGCGAGATGACTTAATCTAGCGAATAAACAATAAAATGCCTAATTGGATGATAAAACCAAGATATGGGGCATGTAAATAGTCGTTTTAGACTAGAATTTCGCAAGGAATTAGAATTTAACATGTTCGGGTTTCGAAAGTCGGGTCGTGACGGAAGAAATGTTGAAATGACCGTTCACTACCCCTCTAACCCCCCCTAAGGCCG
>BJCO01818245.1:0-10442 GCA_018326465.1 Flaveria floridana | reverse complement strand
TATATAAAAGACTTGCTGTGATTTCAGGTGCTCCAAATATTCCTTTGTTTGACTACATTAGGAATGTTGCCATGGACAATGTAGATATAAATCAACAACACTTCCACCTATCAGAAGATGAGCCCATAGATCCAAGAGATCTAATTGAAGATGTTATGGAAGAGTTGATTGATGAATCTGAAGATGATGATGATACTACTGATAGTTCATCAGAAGGGGATAATGATAGTGATGATGATGATGATGGTAGTGATGGTGCAGATGAAGCACCTCAAATAGTCAGTAGTGAGAGAACTGCATCTGAGCACAGTGTTGAGCATATGTCTGAAGCCCAAGATTTGGGCGAAGGAACTTCAACTGGTACAATGCCTGAGAAAAGTCAAACTGAAGCTCAAGATGAAGAGTTAATTGTTCATGAGCATGCAGAGACCATAGTGCATTTTGAAGATTCACAAAATCAAACTTTTGACTTTGATTTTATGGAAGCAATGCTTTCAGAGCCTGTGTTTCAAAGTTCTGCTCAAGAAGAGACTGAAGATATACCAGTTACTACAACACACAATGTGTCTGTACAAACTAAGGAAATCTTGGATGTAGATGAGATTGAAAAGCTAAAAATGATAACATTGCTCAAGAGAAAATAATAAATGATTTGAAAGAGAAAAATGAAAAGCTGAAAGAGATGAATATCTTTCTTGAAAATGAGATGAAAAAGCTGAAAGAAGCAAATGAAAAATTAAAGGAAGAAAATAAGAACAAGGATGAAAAGATTGTGGTTTATGCAAAAGACAAAGAAGATGTGATCAAGAATTTTGAAGTAATGATAAGGGATTATGACTTGCTTGAAGAGAAACATAAGAAATTGTTTGAAGAAACTAAAAAGTTAAAAGAAGAGTTAAGTAAAGCAAAGGAATCTCAAAAGCCAATCTCTCCTGAAGTTGAACTTGTGTCTGAAATAGTTCCTATTGAGATTGAGAAAAGTGCGGAGATGGATAAAGGAAAAAGAAAATTAGATGATATTGAAGCTAAAGTTTTACCTGAATCATCTTCAAAAGTACAAAGGTTTGAACAGATTGTTGAAGAAGAGATACAAGAAGCCCAAGAACCATTCATTCAAGAGAAAATTGGTGCATTGGAGGACATAGAAGAAGAGTATGATGATGAGTGGTACAATGATGTTCTTGATGATGAAGATATCGAAGAAGAATTTGAAACTCATTCTTCATTTGAGCAAGTGCAAGAGCATGATGATCTTCCACAAGATTTTGAAGAAAGATACAATTATCTTGTTAAGATGAAGTATAACAGAGTATTTTTGGATGGGCTTACAGTCTCACAGATCAGTGATGAGTATGAAAAATGCATAATTGCTGAATCTGTTGCCCCTATTGATCCAAATGAAATTATTATGGAACATGGTGAATGGAACAGAGCTCAAGAAAGCATAAATGTTGAAGAAATTCCAAGTTCAGAGCTGCATCATCCTGATCCTGATGAAATGAGCATTCCTGCTTTAAGGTCATGGTTGCAAGCTAGAAATTATCCTTGGAAAAGGCTGAAAAGACTTCAATCAGTTTCATTGAGAAATCTTGTTAAAAGTTTTCAACAAACAGAAAAACAATCAAACAAAATGATCATCCTAGATACTGCCAGTCCTTTGTATTTAGATATCACTAAAAGAACAAGAATCTTGAAGCCATAGGAAATAAGTCAAATGGCACAGAAGACAAGCACACATGAAAGAAAACAGGAGCTAATTAAGATGTTTCCAAGATCAGAACAACAAGTGTACAAAGCTTCTTCTGAACAAAGACATATCTTTGATAGTGCAATATCAATAGGAGATTTGGTTAGAAATGTATTGCAGAAAGGACAATCTATAGCAGAGTTGTTAAATGATATGATTGCACCTGAATTTACCAACCAAGTTAAAATAATAGCATGGAAATATGATGACATTTTTTATGCTTTCTTGATAAAACGAGTAAATGCTGTGTGTGATGTTTGTCACTTTTACTCGAGCATTATTAAACTTCCTGTTCAAGACTTGAAAGAACTAAACAAACTTCTCTTGATTAACCCATCTTGAGCAAAAAGAGGAGAAATGTTTGTAGAGCTTCTAAGTCGAGGGCTAGCTAGAACAAGTAATTTCCTTCAGACTCGCTGTGATCAAGAAGACAAGGAATACTTTTCTATACTAAAGAAGAACAAGAAGATTAGGGGGTTACAATCAGAACAAGAGCACTTTATGATTGAATTCTATGATAAGTATTTTGAAAAAGTGACTACTCCAGGACTGAAAGTGATCGATGGAAATCAAAAGGCCAAACCAATTCTTAGATGGTTCTATAATATAGAAACTTTTGAGCTTAAATTGGTCCGAAATCTTGAACATTGGGATGAGGACATGATATCTTTATTTGGTGTTTTTGAATTGAAACTAGTCCATCCAAATTACATCTCATTTTTGTCAGTTCAAAAATTTAAGAAAGTATCACCTGAGACTGCAGAGCAAGACAAGAAATATTTTCTATCTATTATAAATGTCATGAATGCGGCAATGGAAAGAATATCTTTGAGAAAAGCTCTTGCATACGCAAATATAGTAAAGAAAGATATAAAAGACATAGAGTTTATGTGCATATCAAGGAAAGGAGTATTGGAAGTATATTCAAAAGGAAGTTCAAATCCTATTGAATTATATTCCAATATTGATATTACTGGTGTTTCCAAAGAAACTCTAGAATGCATGAATCAAATGGAGATTAAAACAAATGAAGCTCGTCCTGAACAAGGCATTCTAGTAGGAAAATTCAAATCAGCCATTGCTAATGCATTAAAAGATCAAGAAAAATTCAAGACAAAGCCTATGTTCAAAGTAAAAGAAGAACCTGAAGATTATTTTGCATATTAAAGATGAAGGAGAGAGACAAGAGAAGAGAGAAGGATGAAGAGTTGAAGAATGAAGCTGATCAAGGCTGAAGATCTAAAGACTGAAGCTGATAAAAGACTGAAGATAAGAAGAATTAAGAAGACAAAGACTGAGAATAGAAGATTTTGAAGACCGAAGACAATGTAAATCTTAAGGGGAGTATTGTTAATGCTTCTTTAAAGATTAATATTTTGTCTTTATGTGTCTTTGTGTCTTTTGTAATAGTATAGGGACTATTATTGTAATTAGTTAGTTCCTTTCTTTTCTATTTATTGATAGTATATATAGCATAGGCTAGTGTAGGTTTAGAACGAATATCTGCTTATACTCTTTGTAATTGTCTTTGCTTTATATCAATAAACTCATTGAATTTTGTTGATATTATGCTTTGATTTGATTACTTTGATTGTGTTTTTCATTGAATTGTTAACTAATATCATCACAGATCTATACATTTGATCCTATCACTCTGTCATTGGTTAAGAAAGACCATTATTTTTAGGGATCTACAACTTTCTTTCCCACTTTTCTTACCTCACCGCCCTCACCATTGACCCTCCCCTTTATGAAGATTAACTGGTAGAGTTTTGGAGGACCTGTTAAATAGGTCATCCTGGATAGTGAAAAGGCACTATCTGCCACGATGCAGGGGATGACAGTGTTCATCACTCCAGCCACCATTAACCAACATCTTAGGCTGGATGATGAAGATGGTGAACTGCTCTTTACCAAGGAGGCAGTCAACGGATCATTCCAGTTGATGGATTATGAAGGTGACTTCTCAGTCAAGACCTTTAGGAAAGAAAAGGTCTCTTCTCAAGGGAAATACCTCCTTCATGTTGTCATCCACTCCTTATCCAACAAGCAAGGAGGATGGGATTACTTGGTACCCTACATTCCCTTAAATATTAGATGTTCACTAAATATGTCCAGCACACTCTTAACTGTGAACTGAGCTCGTAGTTAAGGGGAACATTTAATGTTCTAAAGATGGGACAGATAAAGCCTGACATCTTTAAGATAATGAGAAAAACCACTGTTGGTTTTTCTAGGATAGAAAGTCTTTGTCCTAAAAATATTAAAGTTCACTACTCAAGGTGACAACTAGGCAATCCCAGGTAATGTTGAACTCACACCTTCTTCATCTTCAGCACCCCAACAGCCACAAATCACCATCACCTAGTAAAGAAAATCCAAAAGAACCCCTACTCAGAATATTCATATTGAACAGGCCCCTATATTATAAGAGTTATCTTAGAGGCTGTTACAAACCAAAGTTCTCTCAGCATGCATTCGGAAGTACAAGGAAGTTATTTCAAAAGATTTGACAAACGCACAAAGAAACTCACTAAGTGTCAAATCTTCCGAAGCCAAAGACCAATTCTTTCGAAGCAAAAGATTAAGACTTTTGAATCTTCAAGACAAAGTCTCTCAAGCTAGAAGACTGATTTCTTCTAAAGACAGAGAAAACATGCTTTCTCTGACATGTTTTTGACAAAACCTGAACTACTTTCTGCTGCCATCTCTGATGACTCACCAACTTATACAAGTTGGTGATTTCTATATACTTTTATCAACTATAGATTAAGGTCTTTGAGTTATAACTTTCCACTCTTGTACTTTTATCCTTTTTGTAATAGATTAGAATGTGAGCTATGGGATTTCATATTTATTACTCAAAAGGCAATCTCCCTTTGACTTTATATTGATATTCTTGTCTAAATTAGTGTTCCAGCTGGCCTTTAAAGTATGGCTAGTTGTAAGATGTAGTAAAAAGTGTCTCATGTAACCAGTCCTTAGTACTAAGCCTTGTAGCAATTGTAAAACACTTGAGAACAATATACATCATCCTTGAAAACAAATCTTCTCCACCTTGTGAAACTTTTGCATCACCCTTAACCGGTTCTGCAATTGGTATCAGAGCTTTCCAGGCTCTTGATTGTACGATCTCACCATCTTTAATCTCTTTAATTTAACAAAACACTTACATACTCAAATGGCAGTTCTCAATAAGACTGACATGGAAACCGGCACTGTGACCATATCTCCACTAATCACTCCAGATGACTTTGATACTTGGTGCGAAAGAAAGGAAGGCTTCATCAAATCACAAAACAACAAGATGTGAAGATCCGTTATTTCAAGACCTCATATTCCCAGCAACACTTTAGAAACTGCTGGTGGTGGGATGATTCCAAAGGAAGTGGCTGACTATTTTGGGAAGATTGGAAGAAGATTAAAATAGATCAGAATGCCATGATGGCTCTAAACTACTCTTCCCAACTCTATCTAAAGAGGTTTGAAGAAGCGCAAGACTGCAAAATAGCTATGTGATGCACTGGAGCTTATGTATGAAGGGTCTGAGGAAGCCAAGGAAAACAAGAAAGATCTCATAAAGTAGCAGTTTGAGAACTTCATGTTAAAAACAAGTGAAACTATTACTCAGCAATACTTCAGGTATGTTGAGATTGTAGATACTCTGATGGATCTTGGTGTTAAACTTGAGAATAGGGAAATTATGAGGAAATTCATGTTCTCTCTTCCTAAATAATAGACACACTACTGTATGGCTATTAAGAGAACTTAAAACCTCTCCACCCTTACTCTTATAGAGTTGTATGGTATCCTGAGCGGTTACTAGATGGAGATGAACATGCAAAATCCATCTAGCAGCTCTTCCAGCAATCAATAGAGTTCAACCCTTCATGTGGTTAAAAGGGATAGCAGAGAACCATAACATCATCTCATCTGCTACCCCGACAACTCATAAAAGGGTCCTTTTATCACCTTCCTAGAGACATCAAAGGAGAGCTACATCTAAGGAAGCCCATTCAAAGAGACAATCTCATCTCAAGCCTTTATGTATTCAGATGAAAGTGGTGGTAACTTTCTCTTCACTCTTGAAGACTTAGACTGCATCCATCCAAATGACCTGGGGTATATAGACATAGTCAAGCAAATGGTTCTTCTCACTCATAGAGCCAAGAATTTCTACAAGAGAAATGAAAGAAATTTTCCCAGCAATGTAACTAGTGGAAAGTTTGGACTGGATAAAAGCAAACTAAAGTATTACAACTATAACCAAATGGGATACTTTGCTAGGGAGTGTATGGCACCAAGGATAATGGTGGCAAAACATAATTCGGGCCTAACTACATTGATACAACTGCTAGAACTAAAAAGCCAAGCTAACTAAAGCAACAAGCTGTTGTTGTTGTTATAGAGGGAGGCTTTTACTGGAGCTTTCAGGTAAAGTATGTCTCTCCAAATCAAGCACTAATGGTTGACCATGATGAAGCCAAAGTATTGGAACATCATTCTACTCCTGAATTCATTACTAAAGTAAACATGTATAGGTCTTATAACATGGAAGTGAGATCTGATCTGAAGTCTTTGAATATTTTACAAGCCAATTTCAAAAGAGCAAAATATGACTATAAACTTAAAATAAAAGATTTAAAGAAAGCAATTTCTACTCATAAGCATGAGCACATAAATTACAGGACTAAAATTCAAGATCTCATTACCAAGTTAACTGAATGCCAGGCTGAGCTTATGATCAGCAAAGCCAGGGAAGAAAAGTGTGTTCTGGAAGAGGAATCCTTCAATAACATCATGTCTTCATCCTTGCATGCAAAGATTTATTATTAAAACAAACAGGGACTAGGATCAAGTGAGATAGCTCCTCCACAGATATTATTATATCTCTAAGAAGAGGATAAAGATGAAGAGTTGATAGTGATGGATGAACGAGAAGTCAGTGAGGAGGTTCATCCTAAGAAGGGTCACTATACTCCTGGAGAGAAGAAAGGACCAAGAATGGGAAAGTTAGCTAGATAGAATTTGATCAGGGCTTGTAAAAGAAAATCAAAGAAAATCCAACAGATCAAACCCACCTTCAGCCCTAAGCAAAAATAATTCTTTATATTTGCTAGGTTTGAGGTGGTGAAGATTGAAGACTTAACTAAGGACTCTATTACCAAGACTCCTAGTTCAAGTTCAAACTATCCTAGTTAGGAAAAAAAGGTTGATCAAATGTGCATCACTGCTACATAGCTTGAACCATCCATATCCAAGAGCCAACATCACCCTCACAAGCTTACTGTACCAACTAAGAAGGCGAAGAAGGAACTGGAAAGAGATCAAGCACAATCTTCTCCTCAAAAGAAGACCCTCAGAAGTATGCCTGTTGAATGCATCATGTATGGTGATACAACTTATTTTGCTAAGAATTGCATCTTTAATCCTAAGAGTACCATCTACATGAAAAAAAGAAAACTTCTAAGAGGAAGAAGAAAATAGTTTCAAAAAGAAAATCACTTTCCTTCGGAAGCTCTAAATTGAACAATAAGAAGATAGGTGGAAAACTGTATTCAGAAGCAAGTTTGGTCTCGGAAAAAAGTAATGCTTCCGAAGCCCAAAAGTCTACTATAGCAGACGCAAAATCTTCCAAAGGTTTCGTCTCCAAAACTTTCAAACTCATTCAAAATTCTAAAGTTTTAAAGGTTAAGTCTAATCTTCCAAATATGCTATGGAAGATGAAGGAAGAACGTATGACTAGAGTTTCATCATCAACAATAGCCAAGGATCCTCAAAGGTTGCATATAGGATCAATAACTATTGAACTATCTTAAGTTCATCTTGATGAGCCTACGACCAGCAAGGCTTGGGTTTTCAAATGTAACTAACCATCTCTTTTTTATGTGTAGGAACTTTTAAAGACCAAAAGAAATGTATGGATCATTGATAGTAGCTGTTCAAGGAATATGACACGCAATGGCTCTTTGCTTCAGAACTTTGAGAAAATTGATGTAGGGCTAGTTGCATTTTAAGTAGAATCAGGTGGTTACATTACTAGAAGGGGCAGGGTCATAATTCATAAGCTCAACATTAAGAAGGTACACTTTGTTAAAGAGCTTGGATACAATCTTTTGAGTGTATCTTAATTTTGTGAGAAGAGATATAGCATGCTCTTTACTGAGTATGAGTGCATTGTTCTCAAGCTCGGGGTGATCATTACTCAAGAGCATATCCTTATCAGAGCTCTGAGGAAAGGGAACATGTACAAGATGGATTTGCAGGAAACCTCCTCATCAAGAAAAGTTTCTTGCTTTCTATTTAAACCTAATAGTGATGAGTCTTTCCTTTGGCATAAAAGAATATGTCATGTATACTTTAAAAACATGAATAAATTATTTAAAGATGATTTGGTAACTTGAATGTGTCTCACAAGCCAAAGGAAATGAACTCCATCACTACTCCCCTATACTTATTACATATGGATCTTTGTGGCCCTAATAGTGTAATGAGTCTAGTAAGAACTTCATATTGCTTTGTGATTATAGATGACTTCACAAGATATACTTCTATCTTCTTTCTTAGAAGTAAGGATGAGACCCATGAAATCTTGTAAAACTTGTAACACTCAGTTATTTTCTTTTAAATCCAAAGAAAAAAGAAGAATAAAGAAAAAGAAAGAAAAGAAATAGAGTCCAAGAGGAGGGACCAATCTTGCCAAAAAGGAGAAAAGGTTGGGAAGAGGGGGAAAAAGGGGATGGCAGCCCATTCCCCTCTCCCATTCACGCTACATTCGGCCAAGAGAGGGAGGAGGAGGAAAAAGGGGCAAAACTTTAGGTTTTTGAAGAATCAAGGTGCAAAAGTCGAAGTCAAGCGGGTTTATAGGAAGCTCTTCTCGAAGAGGCTGTTAATGTGAGTTCTAGGACCCCTCTTTTACATGTTTTCAACTGATTTGGGGCTGGAACACATAGTAAAACCTGTTTTTGAAGTGTGTGTGTTGAACCCATGTGTGGGTGTTTGTGTGTGATTCGAATGGGTTTTGATTTCGAGCTTGTATGTGCTTGAATGGTGTTGTGGTATGTGTTTCTAAGGTTTAGGATGGTTGAATCAAGCTTAGAACATGTTTGGGAGGGCTTGGAGGCCGAAAATGGCAGATTGGGTTCGGGATAAACTGCATTCTACACATAGCTAGGGCTATGCGACTGGAGGTCATGCGACCGAAAGGAATGCGACTGAGGTCCATACGCATACGAGTCATGCGACTGAGGTCTATACGCATGTGAGTCGTGCGACTGAGGTCCACACGCATACGAGTCGTGCGACTGAGCTCCATACGCATGTGAGTCGTGCGACTGAGGTCCATACGTATGTGAGTCGTGCGACTAGGGGTCATTCGCATGGGAGTCATGCGACTGAGGTTCATCCGCATTAGTGAACATTCACATAGGGTCCAATTGCCTGATTTTCACTCGCGTAAGTGATTAGTCGCCTGGGAGGCCATGCGACTGAAGGGTGTCCATACTCCAAAATAGGGCTCGGGTGCCCGAGAGAACATAGTTTAACCTTCTGACTTTCGGGGAGATGTGTAGAGGTAAGCTTTGACTTTGGAGGTTCCTAGGGTTTCCTATAAGTTGGCTTTCAAGGTCATAGATGATATGTTGGGTATGTATTGTTTGGTTTGATAGAAACACAAAACATAGTTTAACAATTTAAACTTTGTAAAAACGCAGCAGAAATTGAACTTTATAATATGTTTATAAACTGAATTTCAGGTTATTGTTTTGATATTATAAGTTTCAAACAAACCCAAGAACAAAGGGGATCTTATATATGTGAATGATGCTAGCTATGAAATCACAAACAACACATTATGGACTGCTATAAAGAAGCTGCCATAATCTACCTTTGAGCAGCAAAAGAGGTTGAAATGGATGATGAAAAACGACCAAAGGCACCAAAAGAGGTCCTCTCAAGCTTGTATACCCCAAGCTTGATAGCAAAACACCTTCTTGCTAGGGAGAATAACACCAAAAGCCCTCAAAAACCCTTCAAAATGCTACTGCTTGGCCGTGAGCTTTGAGAGGGAGAGAGAGAGGAGTTTCTTTTGTGTATTTTGCATGTATGAGAGAGATATTTCTTGAGTGTTGGACTAGTTATTGTAATGTTATGTTCAAGAAAACAAAAGAGCCAATCATATGAGGGGGGGCGGCCGAAAATCTTTGTTTCAAAGGGGTTTCCCCCTTAAACTTAAACACACACATTATTTAAACTAGTCTTTTAATTAGTTGTACAATTAACCTTTTAATTGTATAACTTATACACTCGTTTTTATTATTTGATGTTATCTAACTAATTTAAATAACACTCCAAATAATATTATTGAACAAAATATCCTAATAAGTTGTTCCATCTCATATGCAACTTATTTAGAAAATACATTTTCTAAATTGGTGTAAGTATTTAATTGCATGATCATATCATCAATTAAATATTAATTTGTGTTTGCCGCATCAATATTCTACGTGTCTTGGGCATAACCCGACTTGGATAATAACGTACTAACCGCATCAATATTCTACGTGTCTTGGGCATATAGAATCCTATAATCTCCCACTTGCACAAGATTCATAGAAGATTGATGCAAGCAGTAAATACCGCCTAACAACGGTTTACTACCCTTAATACGCATGACTTACAGCCATTCAATAACATC
>BJCO01818242.1:0-17444 GCA_018326465.1 Flaveria floridana | reverse complement strand
GCAAACACCAATTATTATTTAATTAGTGATATGATCATACAATTAAATAATTACACCAATTTAGAAAATGGGTTTTCTAAATTAGTTGCATATGAGATGGAATAACTTATTAGGATATTTTGTCCACGATTATTATTTGCAATGTTATTTGTTTTGATCAAATGACATCAAATAATAAGAGAGTGTAAGAGTTATATATAATTAATAGGTTAATTACATAACTCTTAAAAATAACTTATAAACATTTGTGTTTTAAAGGTTTTGGGGGGAAACCCTTTTGAAGGGACCATTCAGCCGCCCCTTTATGGGGTTGTGCAATTCATTTGTCTTGGGTAGACAAACTCTTGGAATAGTCCAAGACTCCTCCTCTCACTCTCTCTCACATGCAAGAACCAAGAACACATTTTTCTCTCAAGTTTTTTGAAGATATGAAAGCTGAAAATCAAGATATGCAAAGCTGAAAATCGATTTTCAGCTCACTCTTGGTTTGATTTTGGTGTCTAAATCCTAGCAACATGGGTGCTTGCTTGAGGCTTGTGGGTATGGATGGTTGAGCACACATCTCTTTGGTGTTTTGGTCATTCAAGAACATCACCATCTTCATCTAAAGCCACGTTTTCAGCAGCATACAAAAGGTAGTTTGTATGTCATGTTTCGGTTGTTATTTGTTGTTGATAGCTAGTTCAAACACATATTAATGATCCTTATGTTCTTGGGTTTGTTGTTGTTATGAAATGAACTTTATTTTTCAGCTTAAAAATTAACATATTATGGTATTTATCTGCTGCGTTTTTCAAGTTTAAATGGTTAAACTAGTTTGATTTGGTCTAACAAACCAAACAAGAATAGTTAAAGAAAACCATTTCCACTCTTAAACATAAGCATACCAACTACAGGACTCAGATCAAAGATCTCATTACTAAGTTAACTGAGTGGCAGGCTGAGCTAGTGATCAGCAAAGCCAAGGCAGAGAAGCATGTTCTTGAAGAAGAGTCCTTCATGAACATCATATCATCATCCCTACATTCCAAAGTTTATTATAAGAACAAATAGGGACTAGGATCTACTGAGATATCTCCTCCACACACTCTATTGTCTGTAAGATCTCCAAGGTATGGAACTAGTCAAGATGAGCTGCCATCCATAGATCCTAGTGATGAAGAAGATGAAAAGGAAGTAGTGAAGGATGGATCTAAGAAGAGTGAGGAAGATCATCCTAACAAGGGTAACTACACTCTTGAGGAGAGAAAGAAGTCAGGGATGACTAAGTCAAAGAGGAAGAACTTGATCCGAGCAGCAAAGAAAAGATCAAAGAGAGCTCAGGAGATTAGGGCCATTTTCAACTCCAAGCAGAAACAAGTATTTATCTCTGCAGGTTTTGAAGTGGTAAAGATTGAGGACACAACCTTGAAATCTAGTACCAAGAGTTCAAGTACATGTTCAACTCATCCCTGTAAAGAAATGAAGACTGAGCAGCTATGTAACACTGTTGCTCAGCATGAACTATCCACCTCCAAAGGCAAGTTTCACCTTAGGAGGTCTACCACAACATCTTCAAAGATTGGGATGAAGATGGAAAGTGAACAAACTCAGTCTTCTATTCACAAGAAGGCTCTCAGAAGAAAGCATTTTGACTGCATTATGTGTGGCAGTACTTCTCATCTGGCTAAGGATTGCATCTACAATCCTAAAAGTACTATCAATATAACAAAGTAGAAAACTTCTAAGAAGAGAAAGAAGAAAGCTTTGGAAGAAATCAGTGTTTCTTTCGAAAGCTCTAAAATGAAAATGAAGACAAGTGAAAAATTACCTTTGGAAGAAAATTTGGTCTCGAAAGAAAGGAATGCTTCCAAAGCACTAAAGCTTGTTGTAGTGAAAGCAAGATCTTCTGAAGGGTCAGTTTCCAAAACTTTTGAAGTTTTAAAAACTTCTAAAGCTTTGAAGCTCAAGTCCAATCTTCCATAGATGGTGTGGAAGATAAAGGAAGACCATGTGACATAAAATTTTTCATGTACAATAACAAATGATCCCCATAGTCTCAGTATAGGATCAAATATGGTTGCATTGTCTTCAGTTTATTTTGAAGAGCCTAAGACCAATGAGGCTTGGGTTTCCAAATGTAACTAATTCTCCGTTTATTATGTAGGAACAACTAAAGACCAAAAGAAATGTATAGATCATTGATAGTGGCTATTCTAGGCATATGAAAATCAATAGCTCATTGCTTTAGAATTTTGAGAAAATTAATGGAGGACCAGTTGCTTTTGGAGGAGATGCTGGTGGTTACAATACTAGAAGGGGCAGGGTCACAAATGGTAAGCTCAACATTAAGAAGGTAAATTTTGTTAAGAAGCTTGGATACAATTTACTGAGTGTATCCCAATTTTATGACTAGAGACATAACATGCTCTTTATAGAGCATGAGTGCATTGTTCTCAAGCCTGGGGTAGTCATTCCTTAAGAGCATATCCTGCTTAGAGCACCCCGAAAAGAGAACATGTACAAGATGGATTTGTTGGAAACATTCCCCTCAGGAGAAGTTTCTTGCTTTCTATCTAAGGCCAATAGTGATGAGTCTTTCCTTTGGAATAAAAGGATGTGTCATGTAAACTTTAAGAACGTGAATAAACTGATTAAAAATGATTTGGTAACTGGAATGCCAAAGAAAGAGTTTAAAAGTGATGATAAGTGTGTTGCATGCCTGAAAGGGAAACAACACTTGGTGTCTCACAAGCCAAAGGTTAGGAACTCTATCACTACTCCCCTTCACTTATTACACATGGATCTCTTTGGCCCCACCAGTGTAATGAGTTTAGGAAGGACCTCATACTGTTTGGTGGTCATAGATGATTTCCCAAGATTCACTTGGGTTTTCTTCCTTAGAACTAAGGATGAAACTCCTGAGATCTTGAAGAATTTCATTCTGAAAGTTAAGAATCAGATTAATCACAAGGTCAAGATCATAAGATATGATCAAGGAACTAAATTCAAGAATCAAATCCTTGACATATTTTATGATGAAAAGGGTATTACAACACAATATATTGCTCCCAGAACTCCTCAGCAAAATGGAGTTACTGAGCGAAGAATACCTTTCATTTGTTAAGACTCATGGTTAGACTCCTCATATAGTTAATACTGCCTACTATATGCAGAACAAACTTTGAGTAGTTATGACTAATGCTAAGACTCCTTATGAAATATGGCATAAAAGAATACCTTTCATTGGTTTTCTCTGGTCATTTGGATGTCCATGCACCATCTTGAATACCAAAGATCAAGTAGCCAAGTTTGCTGAGAAATCAAATGATGGACACTTCAGTTGATACTCCTCTCATGCTAAGGCTTATAGAGTATAAAATCTCAGAACTAGAGTAGTTAAAGAATCAGCCAATGTGATCTTCAATGTGCACACACCCTATGTGAAAGGTTCTGGTCTAAACAAATTGCTGTGATCCCTCAACTAAGGATCCACAAGTGACACCCCACCACAAACATCATTGGAGATGTTGACAAGGGGATGAGAACAAAAGGACAACCCCATGACAAAAATGTTTGTCTACACTCTTGTTTCGTGTCCCAGAAAGAGCCAAGGATAGTTTATGAAGCTTTGAAGGATGGAAGTTGGGTTGAAGAAATGCAAGAGGAGCTGCTTCAATTCAAAAGACAAATGGTTTAGAACCTATGTCCTCTACCTCATGGGAAGACTATCATAGGGACCAAATAGGTGTTTACAAATAAGAAGGATGATAGAGGACTTGTCATCAAGAACAAGGCAAGACTGATTGTTCAAAGGTACACACAAGAAGAAGGAATTGACTACACTAATGTTTTTGCTTCTGTAGCAAGGCTTGAAGCTGTTAGGATATTTCTGGCCTTTGCTGCATCCAAGGACTTCAAGGTCATCCAAATTAATGTTAAGTGTGTATTTTTATATGTGGTGATTGATGAATAGGTGTATATCAAACAACCACCTGGCTTTGTAGACTCAACTCATCCTAATTATGTCTGCAAGGTTGATAAAGCTCTTTATGGGCTGCACCAAGCTCCAAGGAAGTGGTATAAGACACTATCTCAGTATATCTCTATCAACATAGATATAAGAGGGGTACTATAGATGGAACTCTGTTCAAGTATATGTAGATGATATTATCTTTGGGTCAACTAATCCAAAGCTCTGCAAAGACTTTGAGAAGCTGATGAAGAATAGATTTAAAATGAGTGTCATGGAAGAACTCAATTTCTTTCTAGGAATTCAAGTGAAACAAGTTGACAATGGCATCTTCATAAGTCAGTCAAAGTATGTACAAGACATACTTACAAGATTCAAAATGACTGAATATAAGGTGGCAAAGGCACCCATAGCTAGAAACCACTCTCTTGGACCTGATCTTAAGGGGGAATGTGTAGATGAACATCTTTATAGGGCAATGATTAGGTCTCTTATGTATCTTACTGCCAGCAGGCCTTATGTTATGTTTGCTACATGTATATGTGTAAGATATCGAGCCAACCCTACGATGTTACACCTGGTTGTTAAAAAAATTCTCAGATGTCTCAAAGGTGCTACCAAGCTAGGCCTTTGGTATCTAAAGAACTCTAAATTCAATATGTATGCTTATACAGATAGTGACAATAGTGGATGCAACATGACTGCAAAGTCCACATCTAGGGGATGCCAATTCCTCGGTGGAAGGATAGTCTCATGGCAATGTAAGAAACAATACTGTGTATCTGCATCAACTGCTGAGGCTGAATACATTGTTGCTGCAACCTGCTGTGCTCAAGTACTTTGGATTCAAAATCAATGTTGGACTTTGGATACAACTTCAATGAGACTCCTATCCTCATAAACAACAACAGTGTTATCTCTATCACAGAGAATCCTATGCACCACTCAAGGACAAAGCATATCAATATCAGGTATCATCTAATTAGAGATAATCATGAAAGAGATTGATAAAACTAATCAAGGTTGATACAAATGAACAATATGCTGATCTGTTCACAAAAGTTTTGATGAACAAAGATTTAAATATCATATATCAGTTATTGGGATGATTAACCTTGAATAGATTTTCTTAAAACTTAATCAATATTATTTTTAAAAAGAAGTGTGTGTCCTAAGTAGTCTAAATTAATCACCTACATAAGCCCAGTTTATCTTAGAAGAAAGTTAAAAAAATGATATTCCTTAGCATTTTGAAAATTACCAAGTGTATTCCCCTTCGGATGATTTTAACATTGCATTCGGAAGAATTTTAAGCCTTAAGAACACAACAACTTAATGGAGATTTATATTCGGAAGAAATTTCATATTTCTTCCAAAGCCAAATATGCTTCTAAGTACTTATGTGTATTTCAAGAACAAATTTCTTCCGAAAGTAATTTCTTCCAAGACTAAATACTATTCGGAAGAGAATTTTCCTAAGCAAATTTTCTTCGATGCCATTTTTCACTAAGCTTAGGAATATCTTCCGAAGTCAAAATTTGGTTTCGGAAGATTTTCAAAAATCTTCCGAAAACAAATTTCCTTCGGAAGAAATCCCAACATCCAAGAAAACTACCTTTTTAGGCACTTTTTAGAGGTGGGACCGACATTCGGACTTCAAAGTTTATCCTATTGCATTAACTTTGTCTCAAGTCCATTTCATATAAATATACCCAAAGGTTGCCCCCTCTTTCACTATCTTCTTCATCTGCATTCTATCTAAACCTAAAATCCCACTCACCGCCTTCGCTCATATCTTTCCTCACTCCAAAGCTACCATAAATAGCAACCTCAACCGTAGAAACTAACCAGATTTCTCCATGTAGCTTCACTGGCCACACAACATGGTTGCTCTGTTAAACTCTGAGAAAGATCCAAGTTTCTTAGAGGTTTGCTGCTTTCTTTCACTCTCAAACTACTTCACCTCCCTTACCATTTATCCTCCACTTTATGAGGATCATCTTTTGGATTTTTGGAGGACCTACCAAGAGGTCCCCATAGATGGGGAGAAGGCACTGTCTGCCATAGTACAGGGGAGGATATTGTTCATCACTCCAGCCTCCATTAACGCACACTTACAGCTGGATGATGAAGAAGGTGAAGTGTCCTCTCCAAAATCTACTGTAAATCATTCTTTTGAGCATATGGTCTATGATGGGGACTTCTCAGTTACAACCTTCAAGAAAGGGAAGGTTTCCTCTCAATAGAAGTACCTCATGCATGTTGCTATTCATAGTTTGTCTAACAAACACAGAGGATGGGACCAAATTCCAAAGGATCTCTCCTTCATATTTCATGAAATGGTTCATGTGGTCAAGTTCAGGGACTAGGATCTACTGAGATAGCTCCTTGACATACTCTATTGTCAATAAGATCTCCAAGGTGTGGAACTAGGCAAAATGAGCTGCCATCCATAGATCCCAGTGATAAAGAGGATGAAGAAGAGGTAGTGAAGCATGGATCTGGGAAGAGTGAGGAAGATCATTCTAACAAGGGTCACTACACTCTTAAGGAGAGGAAGAATTCAAGGATGACTATGTCAAAGAGGAAGGACTTCATCCGACCAGCAAGGAGATGTTCAATGATATCTCAGAAGATCAAGGCCACTTTCAACTCCAAGCAGAAATAAGTCCTTATCTCTGCAGGTTTTGAAGTGGTAAAGGCTGAAGACACAACTTTAAATTCTGGTACCAAGAGTTCAAGTACATGTTCAACTCATCCTTATGAAGGAATGAAGACTGAGCAGCTGTGTAACACTGCTACACAGCATGAAGCATCCACCTCTAAAGGAAAGCTTCACCTTAAGAGGCCTACCATAATTCTTCAAAGATGGGGATGGAGATGGAAAGTGATCAAACTCAGTCTTCTATTCACAAGAAGGCTCTCAGAAGAAAGCAATTTGATTGTATTATGTGTGGTAGTACTTCTCATCCAGCTAAGGATTGCATCTACAATCCTAAAAGTACTATCAACATAACAAAGAAGAAGACTTCTGAGAAGAGCAAGAAAAAGAAAGCTTTAGAAGAAATCAGTAGTTCTTTCGGAAGCTCCAAAATGAAAATGAAGACAACTGAAAAATTGCTTTTGAAATAAAATTTGGTCTCAGAAGAAAGTAATGATTCCGAAGCACTGAAGCTTGCTACAGTGAAAGAAAGATCTTCCGAAGGCTCAGTTCCAAAACTTCCAACGTTGTAAAAATTCCGAAGCTTTGAAGGTCAAGCCTAATCTTCCAAAGATGGTGTGGAAGATAAAGGAAGACCATGTGACTGAGTATTCTTCATGTACAACAGCAAATGATCCCTATAGTCTTAGTATTGGATCAATTACTGTTGCATATTCTTCAACTCATTCTGAAGAGCCCAAGTCCAATGAGGCTTGGGTTTCCAAATGTAACTAATTCTCCTTTTATTATGCAGGAAAAGCTGAAGACCAAAACAAATGTATGGATAATTAATAACCAGACACATGACAGGTAATAGCTTCTTGCTTCAGAATTTTGAGAAAATGATAGAGGACCAATTGCTTTTGGAGGAGATGCTGGTGGTTATATTACTGGAAGGGGCATGGTCATAAATGGTAAGCGCAACATTGAGAAGGTAAATTTTGTTAAGGAGCTTGGGTACAATTTACTGAGTGTATCCCAATTTTGTGACCAGAGATATAACATGCTCTTTACTGAGAATGAGTGCATTGTTCTAAAGCCCGGAGTGGTCATTCCTCAAGAGCATATCCTGCTTAGAGCACCCCGGAAAGGGAACATGTACAAGATGGACTTGCAGGAAACATCCTCCTTAGGAGAAGTTTCTTGCTTTCTATCTAAGGCCAATATTGATGAATCTTTCCTTTGGCATAAAAGGATGTGCCACGTAAACTTTAAGAACAGGAATAAACTGATTAAGAATGATTTAGTAACTAGAATGCCAAAGAAAGAGTTTACAAGTGATGATCACTGTGTTGCAGGTCTGATAGGGAAACAACACTTGTTGTCTCACAAACCAAAGATTAAGAACTCTATAACTACTCCCCTTCACTTATTGCACATGGATCTTTTTGGTCCCACCAGTGTAATAAGTTTAGGAAAGATCTCATACTGTTTAGTGATCACAGATGACTTCACAAGATTCACTTGGGTTTTCTTCCTTAGAACTAAGGATGAAACTCTTGAGATCTTGAAGAATTTCATTCTGAAGTTGAGAATCAAATTAATCACAAGGTTAAGACCATAAGATGTGATCAAGGAATTGAATTCAAGAACCAAATCCTTGACATATTTTGTGATAAAAAGGGTATTACAAGACAATATAGTGCTCCTAGGCCTCCTAAGCAAGACGGAGTTGCTGAGAAAAGAAACAGGACACCTATTGAAGCTGTAAGAACCATGTTGTCTTACTCTAAACTGCCCATTACCTTCTGGACAGAGGTAGTTAATACTACCTGCTATGTGCAGAACAGAGTTTTAGTAGTTAAAACTCATGGTAAGACTCCTTATGAACTATTACATAAAAGAAGACCTATCATTGGTTTTCTCCGATTATTTGGATGCCCATGAACCATCTTGAATACCAAAGATCAAGAAGCTAAGTTTGTTGAGAAATCAGATGATAGACACTTCATTAGATACTCCTCTCAAGCAAAGGCCTATAGAGTATACAATCTTAGAACTAGAGTAGTTGAAGAATCAACCAATGTGATCTTCAATGAGCACATACCCTGTATGAAAGGTTATAGTCCTGATTGGCTATTTCATCTTTATTTAATTACCAATTGTTTAATCAAATCTTGTGAACATGTTTTAGGATCAACAGGTAACACATCAATAGAAGATCCTGATCCAATATTTGAGCTAAGAAGACCAAGACAGACTACATCTTCAGCTCCAGTGGTAACTAACCCTGCAAATGAACTTCCTATCCGCACAACAATGATGGATCATGTTGATACATCTCAAGCACCTAAAAATTCCAGCTCTGAGGTACAAGACACAGATGCAGGAGCTTCAAATGTAGGGGCAATGATAATGGTGTTAGTGATCAAGAATTTCTTAATGCTGATAACCACTCCATTGATGACAACATAAATGATGTCATACACTCATTGGATCAAGTTTCTCTTGATAAGTGTGCTAATGTGGTGGAAGACACCTTATTGCCAGATCTAAACTTTTCAAATCTAGATCTATCTAAACAACTTGTTGTGATTATTCAACTCAGGATCCACAAGTCACACCCTACCATAAACATCATTGGAGATGTTGACAAGGGGGTGAGAACAAGAGGACAAACCCGTGAACAAAATGTTTGTCTACACTCTTATTTCTTGTCCCAGATAGAGCCAAAGAAAGTTGATGAGGCTTTGAAGGATGGAAGTTGGGTTGAAGCAATACAAGAGGAGTTGCTTCAAGTTAAAAGACAAAAAGTTTGGAACCTATGTCCTTTTTCTTATGGGAAGACTATCATAGGTACCAAATGGGTGTTTAGAAAAAAGAAGCATGATAGAGGACTTGTCATTAAGAACAAGGCAAGACTGGTTGTTCGAGGGTACACACAAGAAGAAGGAATTGACTACACTGATATTTTTGCTCCTGTAGCAAGACTTGAAGCTGTTAGGATATTCCTGGCGTTTGCTACATCCAAGGACTTCAAGGTCTACCAACTTGATGTCAAGTGTGCATTTTTATATGGGGTGATTGATGAAGAGGTCTATGTAAAACAACCACCTGGCTTTGCAGACCCAGATCATCCTGATTATGCCTGCAAGCTTGATAAAGCTCTTTATAGGCTGCACCAAGCTCTAAGGAAGTGGTGTGAGACACTATCTCAGTATCTCCGTCAACATGGATACAAGAGGGTTACTATAGATAGAACTCTCTTCATCAAAGGAACAAGAAATGACTTAATGTTGGTTCAAGTATATGTAGATGACATTATCTTTTCGTCAACTAATCCAAAGCTCTGCAAAGACTTTAATCTGATTAATAATAGATTTGAAATAAGTGCTATGAAATAAGTGTTGTGGGAGTCATCGGAGGGTAGAGCAATCTGCTCAACGTCCGAGTCACTCTTATCGTGACGCCACTTCCTCGTCGCTGGTGCCACTTAGTCCTCTCGGGCCAGATGCCCAAACAACCTCCTTACCGGGGACTTCACCTGCTTGCCACGGTAAACCTTCATCCGTCCTAGGGTGGTATCATCCATCACCTTACCACGGCATCCTCCTTCTCCTTTGGCAGTAAAGGGAGCTTCTGGTTAATAATCATCTGCATAAAGCAAGGGTACATGCAAAAGCCCTCCTTGCCCTTCGCCTCGATATTCTCCACTAGGTAGGTGAAGATCATCCTTGAGAAGCTGAATGGATGGTTGAGCACCAACACCACATAGGCGTTCTGATTCTGATTAGACATCTCATCGAAGCCTCCATACCTTGAGGCAATGCACCTAAGCAGCACATGGGCTAAGTACTTAAATTGGTGGCACAGGTTGCTCTTGTTGAGCACACCTGCATTGATATCTCCCGAGTACTTTGCCCGTAGAAACAGCCTCGTACAGTCAGTGGGTGTATTCATGTAGGGTAGTCAGCATCATCCCCAAACTCCAAGATTGTCCTGAGATCATCCTCAGTGATCTCTATATCCTAACCAAAAATGGAGCTCCTGATACAGTGGGGCTTTGAGGACCTGTCGACAACAGCGCTTTCCCAAAAAGCCTGCTGAACTGAACGGTACGGAGTGCACGGAGTCGATATAGCACAGAAGATCCTCGATCTCCGTAAGAATGTAATAATGCCCGAGAAATCAGCCACATTCCGGGAGGTCAGATCCAGATGATCACAAATGTTATGCTTTGTGCTCATAGTCCAACGACTTGCCATCTGTTAAACAATGTAAATAAACGTTAGTGTGTGTCAATGAGTAATAATTTGATTCATTGGACTTGAAATCTTCTGTTCTATCATTCGAATGAACTGTGCGACTAAGATCTAGTCGTGCGAATGATCTCATACGTATGACTGAGTACGCGACTGGGCTTAGTCGTATGCCATCCCATGCGTTTACATCAGTCGTGCGACAGAACTCATATGCATGGTTCAGTCGTGTGATTGAGCCATTTGTCCAGCTCAGTCATGCGATTGATCTATTCGCATAGCTCAGTCGTGCGATTGAAGTTCATTAGGGTGTCCATTCGCATGACAGTCTGTTTTTCAAATTCAAATTTTAGCAAAACTTGATGTTAGACTTCGTGGTTTGGTTCATTAGTCTCGTAAATGACCGACATAGCTTCTAATAACTTTTATTTGAACAATATACTTAGTTTTATAGGTTTCTTAGGCAAACTAAGTCTCGGTTAAGTTTAGGGCTTAAATTCGATCATTAGGGCACAAATTGATTGAGCTTTGGAGTGAATATCATCGCTTATTACCTGGATAAACCCTAGAAATCGTTAGATTACAACAATCAGTAGTCTAGAACAGTGAGAGGAAAATCAGGAAGCGTAACAGTGCTTCGTGCGATAAAGTGAGCCATTGGGGGAATGGGCGTCTGTGACCGACTCCCCCTCTATTTACACTAGGGTTTCCTCCAGTCGTGTGACTGAACCTAGTCGCATACTTGATTCGTGCGACTGGATCCATTCACACTCTTCCATCGGGCGATTGGTTCAGTCGGTCACATTCAGTCATGCGATTAGGTTTCAGTCGTGCGACTGACTCATTCGGTCACCTGCATTCATGCGATTGGTTCATTCTTGTGATCCAATCGTGTGAATTTACTCATGCTTATGGTCCAATCGCACGTCTGGTCCATACGTTTGGGTTAGTCATGCGATTGGGCTCATACGTATGATTCAATCGTACGACTGGTCCATACTCATGGTCCAGTCGTGCAAATGGCTCATACTTATGGTTTTAACTTGATGACCATTTGACACTTAGCCCTATTAACACTTGATAAAACATTTCGAGCATTCAATCATCTCAGACAAGACTATTTTAACTTAGAGAACTTTTGATCATCTCAGATGTGATCCTTTTAGCAGTAAAAGCATTTTGTCACCTCAGACGTGACCCTTTTAACATTTGAAAACCTGTTTGGTCACCTCAGACGTGACCCTTTTTAGTGATTAAATCCCAGATAGAATTCTAATGCATAGTTTGACGTTTAATAACTAAACTGACTAAAAATTAAATAAATTAAACAAGTAGAACTAAAAGACAAAACTAAAACTTATTTTTGTAATTTTATGTGAGGTTGAAATCCTAAGATAAGTATCTACCAGATTTTCCTTTTTATACAGTATAGCATCAAGTTGCATTGATCATAACTGGAACGATTCATTATGGAATCATACAGGTTTATCAAATCATTTGGGACATTTTACCAAAGCCTTTTGATGCTAGATTCTTGTTTTCATCGAGAGTCATTAGCAAGTTCAGGAAATCATACTAGTGTTGTAATATACACACAATGATTTGGACTTTCAAGAATTGCAACTCACAATGATTGTTAGTATACTTGTCCTCTTAAATCCATACACAGATTTTTGACATGCATTGGTGATGACTTAAGGTTTAATTATTTCAACAAGCATTTGTGGATCCCAGACTTATATGGTAATCAACATGCCTCAGGAGATTTTTCAGCGGTCTACGGGTATTTTGACAAGAAGACACTATTCTAAGAGCTTTCAAAGAGATGCCAAGCCTCAGGTCAGTACCATCGCACAACAGAAATACGCAAACAACAATAAATTCTAGAATATTTAGGTTATGCTTATCCTCAGGTCAGTGCTACCGCACAGCAGTCCCAGCACACAACCTATCTTCTTGTTTGAGCAATTATATTCTTTTTGCATAGATCGCACCAACAACATAGGTTATTAGCTTGATTGCTTTTTGCATTTTTTTATGTGCTTTGCTCATTTTTATGGTCATCCACACACATTTGTGGCGTTTATTTTGCTCGTCACCCCTTATTGGAACTTTGTTCATTGTGTTAACCATGATAAGATGATAACCCACAACTTGTTGAACAACTTTGTTTGAGCTTAAACTCACCAATGAAGTCTACTTATCTATTGTGTTAAATCTACCGACACATCATCTAGTGATCTAGCAACCTCTGGGTCTACTTTCTCTGTGTTACCTTAGTAGTAGCTAGTTTTACTATTATTTTTTTATGTTGCTTAGACTTCTTAGACTTGTACATTGAATTTTGCATTTTAATCAGTTAAATTGTTTTAAAGTCCCAAATTCTTTATTCCTGTATTCTATCATTTTCCATAGTCATTGAATCAGTATCACAGACACATTCTCCTTTCTATTAACTAGACTGTCCTCCTCCCTCGTTTTATTTATTTTTTTAAGTAATTAAATAAAATAAGTAATTTAATACTAAACTAACCTATTCTCCCCCTAAAATTCTAAAATAATTTTTTTTGTGTTTTTGAATTTTTAAGACAGGAAAAATAAAAAAAATTAAAAGAAAATAAAAAGAAAAAAATAAATAGTTATCGGACTAAGCATGTTCATCTTCTGGAATCACTTCACATTTCTTTTTCACGCCGTTGACCTCTAACACATAAAAATCTTGGTTTATCAAATGCTTTTGTGTAGAGGTTAGCGCGTTGAAAATCCGTATAAATTTTAACAACATTGATTAAATTCTTTTCAAAACAATCACGTATAAAGTGATATTTAATTCCGATATGTTTGGTCTTAGGATGTTGGACCGGATTTTTGGTTACGGCAATAGCAGCTGAATTATCAACAAATATAGGAGTGTTAGAGAATTTCAAACCGTAGTCCCGCATTTGTTGTTGAATCCAGATGATTTGTGAACAGCAGCTTGCAGCAGCAACGTATTCAGCTTCACAAGTTGATAGAGCCACCGATGTCTGCTTCTTCCACTGCCACGTGACTAATCTTCTCCCAAAGAATTGACATCCTGCTGAAGTTGACTTGTAGTTCATTTTGCAGCCGCCATAATCCGAATCGCTATATGCTGTAAGCTCAAAGTCATCATCGTGAGGATACCACAACCCAAGTGTTGGAGTACCCTTTAGATAACGAAATATCCTTTTGACGCCTATGAGATGGTTGACTTTAGGTTTCGCCTGATATCTGGAGCATAGACATATCGCGTACATGATATCAGGTCTTGAGGTAGTGAGGTGCATGAAAGATCCGATCATTCCTCGGTACATAGTGGCATCCTCCAGATCACCATTTTCGTCGGGCGCGACATCATGGTTTGTAGCAAGTGGAGTCCCAGCTGTGGAAGCATTCTCCATATCAAACCGATTGAGAATATCGCCTACATACTTTGTCTGATGTAGAAATATCGCCTTTGGTGTGTGATCCACCTGTAATCCGAGAAAGAACTTCATCTCATCCATGGCACTCATCTCAAATTCAGCTTTCATTACTGCTTCAAATTCTTTACATAATGCTTCATTTTTGGAAACAAAGATTATGTCATCAACATAGATCTGAACTAGTAGTAAGTCACCATCCTTTTCTTTGATGAACAGTGTACAGTCAATCACTCCTCTACGAAAGCCATGTTACACAAGATGAGTCGAGAGTTTCTCATACCAAGCTCTTGGGGCTTGATGGAGCCCGTAGAGAGCCTTATCTAGTTTGTAAACTATGTCCCGATGATAAAGATCCTCAAATCCTTCATGTTGACTGACATACACTGTCTCCTGGATTTCACCATGATAGAATGCACTCTTTACGTCTAATTGATAAACTTTGATCTTCGTGTAAGATGCATAGGCTAGGAAGATACAGATTGCTTCCATTCTTGCCACAGGTGCAAACACTTCATTGTAATCAATGCCCTTGACTTTTCGAATCCTTGAACTACAAGTCGAGCCTTGTTTCTTATTATGACCCCTTGGTCATCTTTCTTGCACTTCAAGTCCCATTTGGTGCCAATGACCTTAGCACCTTTAGGTCTATCCACTAAGGTCCATACTCCCAACTTCTTGAATTGAAGAAGTTCTTCTTGCATGGCACTCACCCATTCCTCATCGTTTAGGGCTTCACTAACATATTTTGGCTCAAATTGAGACATAAAACATCGATATGCACCATCATGAAGATAACCCTTTTCCATTACTGAGGCATAATCAGCTGAGTATAGCTGATTTCTAGTCTGGACTCCTTATCTAACATCTCCAATGACATTATCCAATGGATGATAAACATTTAGTCGAGATCCAGGAGTGGTGGGTACAACTACCTCATTAGCCAGATTGTGAACAGCAGGTTCAGTATCTGAGGCAGTGTGAGTGTGAGGTTCCAAAGTGTCAGAGGCATCAACATCAGATGCTTGTGTACTTGGAGCAGTAGGAACCTGTTGCCCTTGATCCACCTGATCATTTGCTACGTCTTCTTCATCAGAGGAGGAGTCACTTACCTCAAGTGCTCCCCCTGAAGAACTAGAAGACTCATCTTGTGAAGCTAAAGTCATCGGATCCATGTGTTTAATACATCATACATCATTCTGGTTGATAACTCATCCTCAGGAGGAAAGAGAGGGATGTTGAAGGATTTAAAGAATCCATCATAGTCGAAAAAGAAAGAGGGTCCTTTTCCAGCAAGGGGGTGGTGTATCTCTGTACATCAACATTGTACCACACTTCTACTAGACCCGTTCAGTTGTTGTAAACTCTCTTATTCGGTATGTTGTATCCTAAGAAAATCCCTTCTTCAGCCTTCTCGCTGAATTTCCCTAACTGAGTTTTCTTCAGCAGTGTACATGGTGCACCAAGCGGTTCGAGGTACTCTAGATTAGGTTTACGTCGTTGGAGTAACTTATAACACGTCTTACCATAACGCTAACCACCAGTACTCGATTAAGGGTGTAACTTGCATTAGCTACTGCCTCGTTCCAAAATTGGATAGGCAGTTTCGAGTCTGCTAGCATCGTTAAGGCTGTCTCTATCAAGCTGCGATTATTTCTCTCAGTAACCCTGTTCATTTGAGGAGTGTAGGCCGATGTGAATTGGTGCACAATTTCTCTTTCTTTGTAGAATTCTTCCATCCATTGGTTCTTGAACTCGGTGCCATTGTCAGAGCAAACTTGCCTTACCTTCAGCTTGTAGAGTGACTCCAATGTAGTTACTAGCTCTTTGAATGATTCAAATGTCTCTGATTTGGATTTCAGAAACATCACCCAAGAAAATCTTAAGTAATCATCCGTAACTACATAGCAGTACAAATCACCGATAATGCTCTTTGTACTGACTGGGCCAAACAGATCCATGTGAAGAAGCTCAAGAGGCAGGTCGATTGAATGAACGTTCTTTGCCTTGTGAGACTTCTTTGTCTGTTTTCCTTTCTTACATGTGACACAGAAATCCTGTAGTTGGAAGTTTTGAACATTTACTCCACGCACTAGATCATTCTTGATCAAGTGATTCATCTTCCGGGGATTGATGTGTCCCATTCTCCTATGCCAGGAGATAGAGTCTTTTTCTGTTGCCTTTGACAAGAAGCATTGTACTTGATGATCGGTTGTGGAGGCCTTTGAGAGGTCCAAGACATACAAATCGTTATATCTTGAAGCTGACATTAACACTTGGTCCTCCGGAATGACATAGTCCTTTTTTAGAACATAGCACTTCTTGTTGTCAAATACAACTTTGAACTCTTTGTAGCATACCTGGGAGATAGAAAGTAAGTTATTTTGAAGTTGTTGAACATAGTTTACCTTATCAAACTTCACTTTATGGTTTCCCACTTCTCCTTATGCAGTGATATAACCTCCTTTATTTCTAGCAAAT
The DNA here is from genome assembly GCA_018326465.1 of Flaveria floridana. Lineage (NCBI taxonomy): Eukaryota > Viridiplantae > Streptophyta > Magnoliopsida > Asterales > Asteraceae > Flaveria > Flaveria floridana. Next base: position 668 of record BJCO01818242.1, on the reverse strand, counting down.
GAAACGTGTCCTCCTTTCATTTGTTTGACATTTGACAAAAGAGACATGTTTCCAGTCATGTGCCTTAATGCACCGCTATCAACAATCCAGGTATTCATAGAATCACTATAGCGGACACCCTGCACATTCAAAGGAAATGATTAGTGTAGGTTAGGGACCCAAGCCTTAACTGGCTTGGGTGACCCGGAGGAATCACATATCATAAACTCTACCCACTGTCCAATTGAGGAAGAGGTCAAATCATTATTCTTCTTGTTCTCATTTTCAGACACGGGACTTGATTTCTCTTTCCATAAGCCAGTTTTATGTAAGGCATATTTGTGATGAACAGACGATTGGCTTATTGTTTGAACTTTAGGTTCATAGGTTCTTTTTGGTGGAGTAAATGAACTCCTTTTTGAAGAACTTGGTTTTGTATCATTAAGTTCAATCTTCTTTCTTGGTGCCTGATAATAAGAACATTTAGAAGCAATGTGTCCATACTTTCCACAAGTGTAGCATGATCTACTTTCGACTTGTCGGTGAAACTGTTTCTGTGGGGAAGCATGTGACACAGGTGTTACTTTAGTTTCTTTGGGTTTTGACACTTCTTGTTTATATGTTTTGACTTCTTTAACAAAATTCATTGTTTGAACATGTTTAACATCTTTACCATTTTGTTTATTTGG
>BJCO01818237.1:0-17171 GCA_018326465.1 Flaveria floridana | reverse complement strand
TGCTGCAAAGGTCCGCCAATCTCAATTGATTGGCCCTGTGTGCATCCTTTGGGGTAGCTAACCCGCATCACAGTTGAGCTAACGACAACATGGTCATGCACCTCCTATATGCTTGCAAGACTTGTTAACATTTTAATTAAGTTCCACTTCTCTTTATCATTACTCTTTCACTATGTTAAGGGTAATACTTGCATTTATGATCATAGGCACACCACATAAGTCACATAATAATAATCACTATGACCATAGGCACAACTTATAATAATGTAAATATAATAGCAATTAAAAACCCTAAGTCAAACTTGGGTCAAACTCTAATGATTCTGTTTTACTCAAAATTTCAGAAAATATTCTATGTGTCCTAGACGCATGAGCACTATGCAGGCGTATGAGGCCTGCTTAGGCGCATGGGCACTATTTGGGCAGTTTAACACTTAGGCGTTTAAGACATCTTAGACGCATGGGCACTATTTGGACGTTTGATCCATACTTAGGCATTTGAATCAAAATCCTAGACACATGGGCTACTGTTCAGACGTATGGGCTTACACTTAGAATTTCTAAGGCATTTTCTAGACGTTTAGGGCACTGTTTGGGTGGTTGGGCCCTGTTTAGACGTATGGGCTTACTTAGAACTTTCTAAGGAAAATTTTAGGCGATTGGGGTACTGTTCAGGTGGTTGAGTAACCTGTTTAGCAAATTCTTAACATATTATTAATCCCAATCATTTTTCTTACATGTTTAAGCTTAATAACACCATTCTAAGTATAACTAACACATAACAACCATTAAAACACCATCATACACATATAGATACATATAGGTATTCAAATAAACTTTGTAAAAATTATTTTACATACATTTTCAGACCTAAAGAATTAAAACAAGTAAAATACGGGGTTTAGAACTCACCTTTGCTACACTCAAGGCTCAAACTCCAAGTCTTGAACTTTCAAAAGAATTCAAACACCTAAAAACCCAATAAACACACACCCAAACACACACACACACATAAGAACATATACCTTCGATTTTTTAGTCAAAACACAACTAAAACCAAACCAATTATGCAACAAATGCTAAGTCAAGAACAGCCTCTTGTTCTTCTTGAAACCGAGAGAAAGTTCTTCAGCTTTTTCTCTTTTCTTCTTTTTTTCGAAAGAAAGCAGATGGGATGTGCAATATGGGCGGCCACATCCCCATATATATTAAAATAATTGGTTGTTGTACTATTTTTCACTTTAACCCCTTCTACTTTAACGTCTTCTCCTTTTATGAAAGATACTTTTATTCCCCTTTTATTTTGACAAAGTTTCGGGTGTTACAAGTCTACCCCCTTAAAGAGGTTTAGTCCTCGAAACCTATTACTCTTTGAATAATTGTGTGCAGAGTTGCCTCCTTTCTTCTTCAGTCTCCCACGTAGACTCAGGACCCTTCCTGTGCTTCCACTGCACTCGTACAAGTGGAACCACTTTATTCCTTAGCCTCTACTCCTTACGATCGATGATTGCCACTGTTTGTTCTACATAATTAAGCCATTCATCAACCTCAATATCTTCCAGTGGTACAACCATGTCTTCATCAGCTAAGCACTTTCTCAGATGGGATACATGGAATGTGGGATGAATTCCACTTAACTGATCCGACAATTCAAGTCGATAGGCCACCTCTCATACTCGTGCAATTATTCGGAAAGGCCCTATATATCTCGGGCTTAGCTTACCTCGCTTTCTGAATCGGATGATCCCCTTCCAAGGTGAGACCTTCAACATAACTCGGTCGCCAACCTTGAATTCTATCGGTCTACGCCTTTTGTCAGCATACGAATTTCGCTTACCTTTCGCCGCCTTCATGAAGGCTTTGATATTTTCTAACTTCTTAGTCGTAGCCTCGATCACCTCGACACCTCCCAGCTCTTTCTGCCCAATGTCTCCCCAACATACGGGCATCCTACATCTTCTACAGTATAGCATCTCATATGGTGGCATGCCATTACTAGCATGATAACTGTTGTTTTATGAGAATTCTGCTAACGGTAGGTGATAGTCCCAACTCCCTCCAAAATCAATCACACACGCTCGAAGCATGTCCTCGAGCGTCTAAATCATCCTCTCAGACTGACCATCTGTCTGAGGATGATAAGTCGTGCTAATGTGTAGCCTTGTTCCCATCGCATCATGGAATCTCTTCCAGAACTTCGATGTGAATCGGGTGTCACGATCCGATACGATAGACACCGGCAGGCCATGACGAGCTACGATCTCCTTGATGAACAGATCCGCCAGTCTCTCAGATAAATACTTCTCGCGGATTGGTAGGAAGTGAGCACTCTTGGTTAGACGATCAACAATCACCCAGATGACATCGTACCCCCTCGTCGTGCGGGATAACTTCGTAATTAAGTCCATGGATATGCTCCTATTTCCACTCGGGTATATCCAAAGGTTGGATTTTCCCGTAAGGTTTCTGATGCTCTACCTTCACTTGCAAGCAAGTAAGGCACTTACTCACATACTTCACCACGTCTCGTTTCATACCCGGCCACCAGTAGTCTTTCTTCATGTCTTGTTACATCTTGGTGGCGCCGGGATGAATGGAGTATCGAGTTTTATGAGCTTCATCCATGATTCACCCTCGCAGATCCCCATAACGAGGGATCCATATTCGTCCAAAAGCAGGTCCTAACCCCGTGGGTGTTTTCTCCCAGTTCCACGACTAGACCTCTCATTCGTTCGGATTTGAGGCGATCTTCTTTCAACGCCTCATTCTAAAATTCTTTCACTTGAGTCATCACGTCCGAGGTTATCACTAACTGATACGCCTTCACCCAAATTGGCTCGGGTCTCTCTTTTCGGCTCAAGGCATCGGCCACCATGTTGGCCTTGCCCGGATGGTAGTGGATCTCGTAGTCATAATCTTTGATGAGCTCTAACCACCTTCTCTGTCTCATGTTAAGATCCTTCTGCTCCAAGATGTACTTTAAGCTTTTGTGGTCGGTGAAGATGGTGCACTTCCTACCGTATAAGTAGTGCCTCCAAATCTTCAATGTGAAAACCACAGCCGCTAACTCCAAATCATGTGTAGGGTAGTTGACTTTGTGGGTCTTCAACTGTCGAGATGCGTAGGCTATCACCCTTCCACGTTGCATTAACACGCAACCTAACCCAGAATAAGATGCATCCGAATACACCACTAAGTCTTCACTTCCTTCGGGCAATGTTAAGACAAGAGCTTGTGTTAATCTTGTCTACAACTCCTCAAAAGTACACTCCTGTTCTTGGCCCCACATGAACTTCACATCCTTGCGAGTCAATTTGGTCAAAGGTGAGGCTATCTTAGAGAAGTCTTGAATGAACCTCCTATAGTAGCCCGCCAAACCTAAGAAACTACGGATCTCGGATGGCGTCCTTGGAGACTTCCATTGCATCACCGCCTCAACCTTCGCTGGGTCCACCATGATTCCATCAGCACTAACGACATGACCCAAAAATTGAACCTCGCACAACCAAAAAGCACACTTGGAGAATTTGGCATACAATTTCTCTCTCCTAAGTGTCTCCAATACCTCGCGTATGTGGCCGGCTTTTCTCGCTCTTAGAATAAATCAGGATATCATCAATAAACACTATCACTGATTTATCTAACGTCGGCCGACATACTCGGTTCATCAAATCCATAAAGGCAGCTGGCGCCTTAGTTAGACCGAAAGACATAACGAGAAACTCATAGTGTCTATAACGCATGCGAAAAGCTGTCTTAGGAATGTCCTGCTCCTTCACCTTTAATTGATGGTAGCCAGATCGAAGATCTATCCTCGAGAACCAACTGGCACCTTGGAGCTGATCGAACAAGTCATCAATCCTCGGTAACGGATACCAATTCTTCCCCGCCAACTTGTTCAGCTCTCGGCAGTCGATGCATATTTGCATACTACCATCCTTTTTCTTCACGAACAAGATCAGAGCACCCCACGGAGAGATACTCGGTCGAATGAATCCCTTATCCATTAACTCCTGCAATTGGTCCATGAGTTCCTTCATCTCAGTCAGAGCTAATCGATATGGTGCTTTGGCAATGGGTTGAGCACCGGGTATCAAATCAATTTGGAACTCAATTTCGTGATCCGGTGGCACGCCGGGTAAGTCTTCTGGGAATACGTCCGAAAAGTCACACACCACTGGTACATCGGACAGTTGCGGTATTGATGGGTCAACATCCTTTACGTAGGCCAAATAGGTGCTACATCCACGTCGCATGTATTTCCCCGCCACTGCCATCGAAATCACCTTCGGGATCGTAGTAACGCGATCTCCATAAATCGTCACCAAACTTCCATCGGGCGCAATTAGTCGAATCATATTTTTACGACACATGATGTTTGCTTCATAGGTTGCTAACCAGTCCATCCCTAGTACTACATCAAATCCCCCTAGGGGCATCACATGTAACTTAGCAGCAAACCTATGACCTTCTAGTTCTATGGCACAGTCCTTTATCAGGTCGGTAATTCTAGTGGACTTACCAATAGCAGTTTCTACATCGAATGGCTCACTAATACGTCTACTACTAGCAAACAACTTAGCACAGAAAGTAGTAGAAATAAAACTCTTACTAGCACCAGAAGCAAAAAATACAGAGGCACAAGATTGATTTACTAGAAACATACCTGACAAGACATCGAGATCCACTCTGGCCTCCTCCCGGGTCATGGTGTAAGCTTTAGCACTTTCCCACTGTCCTACCTCCTCCGGCTTCTTCTTCGCTCCAGAGCTCTCCGCCCTAGGCTTCTTGCAATCCTTACTCGCGTGGCCCTCCTCACCACAGTTGTAACACTTCAGCACCCTACAGTCTTTAACGATATGGCCAGGCCTGCCACACCTAAAGCATACGTTCAAACCCAACCTACACTCGCCGGTATGCTCCCTTCCGCATTTGCCACACTTCTTCAACCCCGAGCTTGACGACACCCTACGATCATCCACCTTCACCTTCTTGTTGTTTGGAGCGAAACCACCACATCCAAACCTCTTCTCGTTCCAGCTTTTATCACCGCCACTTGTTTTCTTCACCTCCACCGTAGTCTCCTCTCGCTCATCATACAACCTACTCACCAAATCCACCACTGATCGAAAGGTACCTTGCTGAGCAGCAATCAGATGCCTGCGAATATCAGCCGGCAGTCCCTGGATGTACATCTTGATATTCCTTGACACCAGTGTCACCTGTTCTGGTACCAGCCTCGCCATTTCATTAAATTTGGTGATGTACTGCTGGTGGGTCATGGTTCCCGCTTCCAGCTGTAGGAACTCCCTCTCAATCCTGTCAAGTTCCCTGTGAGGACAAAATTCCTCGATCACTAGCTGCTTCAGCTCCTTCCATCGCATCTTCCTGATGGCTCTTGCACCCTCAGCTTGGACAATGTTGTCCCACCAACATAACACTGAGTCAACTAAAGAGTGAGTCGCGAACTTCACCTTCTGGTCTTCACGACACTCACTGATCTCCAAAACTGCCTCCATCTCCCTCACCTAGCGTTAAGCGGCAGCAACATTGCTATTTCCATCGAAGGTCGGGGGCTTGCATCTTTGGAATGCCCTATAACTGCATCCCTTGGTCGTCGCCCCCACTAAATCATCATCCTATTCGTCGGACAACACGGTCTCAGGCTCTGGTCGTTCCTCCTCCCCCTTGCTTCCCTTGCCCATTGACCCTTTCTTATCTTCCTTCTCCTTCCTTTCCTTATTCCTCATAGCCCTGATGACTTCGGTCACTACAGACGGTAAGACTGTCTGCATGACCTGGTGCACCTCGTCAGCAATCGCCTCCCTAGCTGAGGCATTCAGGCTAGCATTCTCACTCTCCACACTCCGATCATGAATCTCAGGGTTCTCATGAGTCGTCTCAGGATCCTTAGCACTACTTCTAGTCACACGTGGACGACCTCTACCTCTAGAAGCCTTGGAAGATTTTCGTCCAGCCATTTCCTAAATGCTATAAGATTCAAACACTAACACAGTCATTCAAGGGAATAGCTCAGTTTATGTCAAGTATAGTAAGTCTCTAATTACAGTGGCTAGTTGTGATTAGCCACTTACTTTACTCTTCACACCCCAAGCATTTCCTATCCTGACTACGTCAGTATCTAAATCTACTAAGAACACATAAGTCAAATAGCACACGCACATAATACTGATTAACTTTAAGGAAAGAAATACCTGATGGCACGTAGCTACTCGGGCTGTCATCCCTCTATCTGTCCCATTTTCAGTTTAAGTTTAGGTTTGTGAAAATAATTTACCTAATTAACTTAAACTTTGGCTCTGATACCAACTTGTAAGGCCCCGTTCCCGAGCACCTCACAGTTGGCCATTCATTGCACATAAAACATATTAATATACATTTCATTAAATAAATAGTGAAATTACATTAGCAAAAGCCATTCTCTATTATTAAAAGATACTGTTGTTAAGCAATACAATAGTGTTCAAGTTACAAAATATTTGAATTGCATTACAAAACAACAATATCATAACATAGGAATGGATGTCAGTCTTTCTCCGCTGAGTAGCTTCACCCTCGTGCCATCCTCAGCAACAACTATCTGCCAACTGAAAATGTATAAAAGTCAGTGTTGCTGAGTGAGTTCTAGTTTTAGAAGTATTAAAATACCTTATGTAGTGTATATATATGAAAATACTCCTTTTGTAAAGGTACATCTCTTACTCTTGTACGTTAGCACACATTAACTATCCAACAAGGTAATGCTTTCTTTCTTTATTGTATGCCTTGTTTATTTCATAATCTTTTAACTTTATCTTTCACTGTCTATATGGACCAATGAGCAATACCCTAAACTATATGCGTGGGGAAACTGGTGCTGGGCCTCTGGTCTCTCAATAGGCTCTGATTACAGTACACAAGGCTGGCCCAGTCACCTAGGGTATGCTGCAAAGGTGCGCCAATCTCAATTGATTGGCCCTATGTGCATCCTTTGGGGTAGCTAAACCGCATCACAGTTGAGCTAACGATAACATGGTCGTGCACGTCCTATATGCTTGCAAGACTTGTTAACATTTTAATTAAGTTCCACTTCTCTTTATCATTACTCTTTCACTATGTTAAGGGTAATACTTGTATTTATGATCATAGGCACACCACATAAGTCACATAATAATAATCACTATGACCATAGGCACAACTTATAATAACGCAAATATAATAGCAATTAAAAACCCTAAGTCAAACTTGGGTCAAACTCTAATGATTCTGTTTTACTCAAAATTTTAGAAAATATTCTAAGTGTCCTAGGCGCATGAGTATTATGCAGGCGCATAAGGCCTGCTTAGTCGCATGGGCACTATTTGGGCGGTTTAACACTTAGGCATTTGGGACATCTCAGACGCATGGGTACTATTTGGACGTTTGGTCCATACTTAGGCGTCTGAATCAAAATCCTAGACGCATGGGCTACTGTTCAGATGCATGGGCTTACATTTAGAATTTCTAAGGCATTTTCTAGACGTTTGGGGCACTGTTTGGGCGGTTAGGCCCTGTTTAGACGTATGGGCTTACTTAGAACTTTCTAAGGCAAATTTTAGGCGGTTGGGGCACTGTTCAGGCGGTTGAGTAACCTGTTTAGCAAATTCTTAACATATTATCAGTCCCAATCATTTTTCTTACATGTTTTAAGCTTAATAACACCATCCTAAGTATAACTAACACATAACAACCATAAAAACACCATCATACACACATAGATACATACGGGTATTCAAATAAACTTTGTAAAAATTATTTTACATACGTTTTCATGCCCAAAGAATTAAAACAAGTAAAATACAGGGTCTAGAACTCACCTTTGCTACTCTCAAGCCTCAAACTCCAAGTCTTGAACTTTCCAAAGAATTCAAACACCTAAAAACCTAATAAACACACACCCGAACACACACACAAACACATAAGAACATATACCTTCGGTTTCTTAGTCAAAACACAACTAAAATCGAACCAATTATGCAACAAATGCTTACCTAAGTCAAGAATAGCCTCTTGTTCTTCTTGAAACCGAGAGAAAGTTCTTCAGTTTTTCTCTTTTCTTCGTTTGTTCGAAAGAAAGCAGATGGGATGTGCAATATGGGCGGTCATATCACCATATATATTAAAATAATAGGTTGTTGTACTATTTTACACTTTAACCCCTTCTACTTTAACTTCTTCTCCTTTTATGAAAGATACTTTTATTCCCCTTTTATTTTGACAAAGTTTCGGGTGTTACAAATGGTTAGAACCCAGGAAGAGAATAAGAAGAAAGAGGTGGTCCATGAACCAAATATAGAGACAAAGAAACTTGATAAAGGGCAAGGAAAGAAAGAAGATTCATACTCTCTCCCCAGATGCAAAACGTGCGGGAAGAAACACACGGGAAGATGCAGATCCACTCTATTCTGCAACTATTGCAAGATTTCAGGACATACTTCTGAGGCTTGCTATAGGAAAAGGGTGATAACTTGTTTTAACTGCAATGAACAAGGGCACTACAAGTTTGAATGCCCAAGGCTTAATAAAGAAGGTGGTGCTGGAGGATCTGGAGACAGATCCTAGTGTGAAGAAGACAGCACGAGCATTTATGATGAATACTCGTGAGGCTGCTAACTTCCCGGACGTCATTACCAGTACACATCTTATCAATAATGTCTATGCTAGAATTTTATTTGATTCTGGTTCCAACCAAAGCTTCATAGACTATAAGTTCTGTAGTTTGTTAAATGAACCTCTAGTAAGGTTAGACATATCCTATGAAGTTGAAATAGCAAACGGAGATCTAGTTAAAATCTCAGAATCCTTAGATAATGGTAGGATTACTCTTTCTAATCATGTCATCCCTGTGAATCTTTTGCCTATGACATTAGCGTGATTTGACGTGGTAGTTGGTATGGACTGGTTGGACTCGAACCAAACACATATCATTTGTAATCAAAAGCTTATTAAAATCTATGTGCCTACTGGAGAAGAGATTATTATCAAAGGTGACCAACCAACGAATCATGTTGGAATAATCTCAATGTTAAAAGCAACCAAATGCTTAAGGAAAGGATGTTTGGCATATCTGATCACTGTATCAGATGACAAAAGTAAGAAAACGATTGAAGACGTGCGAATTGTAGCCGAATTTACCGACGTCTTTCCAGATGAATTGCCGGGGATCCCACCTGATCAAGAAGTTGAATTTATAATTGATCTTGTACCGGGTACATCACTAATAGCTAAAGCCCCGTACAGGTTAGCTCCAACTGAAGTGAAAGAATTAAAGTAATAGTTAGATGAACTGTTAGAGAAGGGATTTATCCGACCGAGTTCTTCTCCTTGGGGAGCTCCAATTCTATTTGTTAAAAAAAGGATGGATCAATGCGTATGTGTATTGATTATCGTGAGCTGAACAAGGTAACCATCAAAAATCGGTATCCACTTACTCGAATCGATGATCTATTTGATCAACTTCAGGGAGCGTGTTACTTTTCTAAAATTGATCTAAGATCAGGCTATCACCAGCTCAAAGTTCAAGAAGAAGATATTCCTAAAACTGCATTCCAAACTAGATACAGACATTATGAGTTCACAGTTATGCCCTTTGGGCTCACTAATGCCCCTGCAGCTTTTATGGATATGATTAATCGAATTTGTAAACCCAATTTAGATAAGTTCGTAATCGTGTTTATAGATGATATTCTTATCTATTCCAAAACTCGAGATGAACATGCGAACCATCTTAAAATACTACTTGAGGTACTCAGAAATGAGAGATTGTATGTTAAATTCTCAAAATGTGAATTTTGGCTTACGGAAGTACAATTTCTTGGCCATGTTATTAACGCTAAAGGAATTCAAGTAGATGCTTCCAAGATTGAGGCTATTTCTAAATGGGAAATCCCTACATCCCCATCTGAAGTTCGTAGTTTCCTTGGATTGGCTTGATACTACCGTCGATTCATTCAAAACTTTTCTCGAATCGCTGCCCCTCTTGCATCTTTGACTCGAAAATCCGCAAAATACTAATGGGGACCAAAACAGGATGAAGCATTCAAGACCATTAAAGAAAAGTTAACAAATGCACCCATCCTAACTTTGCTAGAGGGTACTGGAGATTTTGTCATTTATTATGATGCTTCACACATTGGTCTTGGATATGTGTTAATGCAAAGAAATAAAGTTATCGCTTATGCATCACGTCAACTAAAAACACACGAGAAGATTTATACAACTCATGATTTGGAGTTGGGTGCCACAATCTTTGCGCTAAAGATATGGAGACACTATCTTTATGCAGTCAAATTTACTATTTACTGACCATAAGAGTCTAAAATATATCTTTGGTCAGAAGGAACTAAACATGAGACAGAGGAGATGGATAGAAATCCTAAGCGATTACGATTGTGAAATCGGTTATCATGAAGGTAAAGCCAATGTTGTGGCTGATGCCTTGAGTAGAAAAGAAAGAGAAAAGCCAAAAAGGGTTCGTGCCTTAAGGCTTGATCTTCAAATTGATTTACTTGGTCAATTGAAGAATGCTCAGAAAATAGACCTACAAGATATAGAAAAAGAAGAAGGAATGAAGGGAATGCTTGATCACTTGGTCAAAGGAGATGATAAACTGATTAGATTAAATAAGAGAATTTGGGTGCCAATTGCTTATAACTAGAGAGAAAGAATACTTGAAGAAGCTCATAAGTCTAGATATACAATGCACTCAGGGAGCAATAAAATGTATAAAAATCTGAAAACTAACTACTGGTGGATAGGTATGAAAAAGAGCATCGCACTATATGTTGCAAAATGGCTTACATGCTCTCAAGTTAAGGCAGAACACCAGAAACCTTCGGGTTTACTGCAACAACTTGAACTACCTGTCTGGAAATGGGAAATGATAACCATGGATTTTATTACTAAACTTCCTCGAACAAGTCTGGGGAATGATACTATCTGGATTATCATTGATCGATTAACTAAGTCCGCCCATTTCATTCCAATGAAAGAAACATTTAGCATGGATAAGTAAGCACAATTATACATCAATGAAATAGTAACTTTACATGGTGTGCCACTATCGATCGTGTCAGATAGAGATAGTCGTTTTACGTCTCGGTTCTGGCAAAGTTTTCAGAAAGCGTTAGGAACTCGATTAAACCTAAGCATTGCTTATCATCAACAAACGGATGGGCAAAGTGAAAGAACAATCCAAATGCTAGAAGATATACTTCAAGCATGTATGATAGACTTTAGAGGAAGTTAGGTTAATCATCTACCTCTAATGGAATTCTCTTATAATAATAGCGATCACTCAAGCATCCATGCAGAGCCATTTGAAGCCTTATACGGTAGAAAATGTAGAACACCTATGTGTTGGTCTGAAGTTGGAGAGAATCAAGTGTCTGGACCTGAAATAGTCCAAGAGACAATTGATAAAGTACTACAGATCAAAGAAAGATTGAAGACTGCTCGCGATCATCAGAAGAGTTATGCCAACAAAAGACGTAAGCCACTAGAATTTAACATCGATGACAAGGTGTTACTAAAGGTATCACCATGGAAAGGTATTATACGATTTGGAAAGAATGGAAAGTTAAGTCCTCGATTTGTTGGACCCTTTAAAATCCTAAAACGAATCGGACTAGTAGCCTATCAACTAGAATTGCCAAATGAGATGAATGAAGTACATGATGTATTTCATGTGTCCAACTTACGTAAATGTTTGGCTGATGAATCGCTAGCAATGCCATTAGAAGATGTAGAGGTTAACGAAAAGTTGAAATTTATCAAACAACCTCTTCAAATTGAAGACGTCAAGAAAAACATCTAAAGAGAAGAAAGCTAGTATTGGTAAAGGTAAAATGGAACTCAAGACGAGGTCCTGAATATACGTGGGAACTAGAGTCAGAAATGAAAAATATCCACACTTATTCCTATAAATTTTGAGGACGAGATTTAAATAAAGGTGGGGAGGATGTAACACTTGCGAAGTTTCATATTATATTTGTCAATAAATAATCATAGTTATGTTGCAAGTGTGACTTCATGACTAAGTTTTTAGATAAATACTTAATGGCTAAGCCTTCAGATGCAACTTAATAGTTAAGTTATGGATAAAACTTAACAATTAAGTATTGGATAAAACTTAGTGCCTAAGTTTAAATAAAAAAAGGATAAAACTTAAAGGCTAAGTTTGGATAAAGCTTAATAGCTAAGTCTTGAATAAAATATAAAACTTAATAGCTAAGTCATGAATAAAATATAAAACTTATTAGCTAAGTTTTGAATATAATATAAAACTTAATGGCTAAGGTTTGAATAAAATATAAAACTTAATTGCTAAGTTATGGACTTAATAAATAAGTTTGGATAAAACTTAATAAGTAAGAAATATTTAATGAGTAAGAAATATCCATATAAAAATAGATGCTAATAGCTTCATTTCATTTCATAACTTTTGATCGTCTTCCCTACTTTCACACACGAAACTCTCTACTACCTTTTAAACACCATAAAGATAACCCGAGATTAGGAAGCCGATGTATATGATCTAGACAACAAGTATAGGAGTTCTGAATTAATCAAGGTGTTAGAAGCTCGTGACTTAATCCTTAAGTTACTTCGAGGTTCAGAAACAAAAGCTTATCAAGTTTAGAGGCTCTGTTCAACTTACCAGGTAAATATGTTTAATACTTTCAAAACATTCAAATGATTTTCTTTTACAAAAATGGCATTAGTATGTTAACCATGTTAACGCATAGAGGTATTCTTCTAAAACATTTAGACCAGAAGTATATGTATGTTTGATCAAATTATATCCTGAGGATGGGTGAAAATCCCATACTAGGGCTGGTTCAGACTCAGTGCAGATATGGAGAGTCCCGTAGTAAGACTGCCTGAGCACCAATACCAGTATATATGGAGGGGGACTTCCAGTTGAAATAGACTGCTAAATGTGTGGTTTACCATTAATTTATGATTAACTGTTTATCGTTATTCATACCGAAATATTTTTGTGTCAAATTAAATGTATTCACCAGTTTTTCGCTGATGTATTATTTTCAAACCTTTTCAGATAAACATGATTAAATATGTTTAGTCAGGTGTTAGTGCTGGATGGACTATGAATCCTAGGCATGGAAACACTGTGATGAACATATTAGCAAGAATAGTGCTGGAAGGACTAAAGTTTTCTAGGCATAAACCTTGTGGTAAGTTTTGAATATCTGTCAGCAGACAGAAAATTTTGTAATTATTATGTTGGACAATGTTATGTAAAATTATTTGTATTTAATTCCCAAAGAATATATGAAAGTTTGTTTTCTTTTATAAATCATCAGAATATTTTATTTTATGAAATAAATTTTGAAAAGTTTTACCGCTGCGTAAACATCTTTCAAAACAAACAAATAAAAAGTGAACAATGATGCGTACCAATCGATCACACTCCCGGGGTGCCCTGAGACCGGGGTGTGACAGAAAAGTCAGAAATCTAGTGTTCTAACAAAATCAGTGTTGGAAGAAGTTTTAATCAAAAATAAAGAAAAAGCGAAATTAGAAGAAGGAACATCAGAAGATTCAAACTCTGTTGATCTGAAAAAGAAAGATTATAAAAAAGAATCTTCACCTGAAGATGTTCAATCTCAAATTAAACCAAGTTCATCAAAATCAAAGAATCAAAGAAGAAGAAGGAAATCATCTAAAGCCAAAAATGATCAAAACAAAAGTCAAGAAAATCAGATAAAAACAATAAATCAAGCAAATAAACTCAAACTAGTAAAATTTGTGTCTGCTGGTTTGTTAAACATGAACTCGCTTCAAGAAGTTAATCTAAGTCCTAAGAACAAATCACACTCTGATTTGAAAACGGTTCAAATTCTAAGTCTTCTGCTATTGTTAAAAGATTTATTCCTAAGGAATCAACGAAGGAAGTTCATGTGCAAAAGCTGAAAAGTAATATGTCAAAGAACAAAATGTCAAATCAAAAGCAAAATTTGACAAATCAAAAAAACAAGTTAACTTTTTGACGCCAAAATATAAGCAAGAATCAAATATTGCGTCAACATCAAAAGTTGATAAGTTGTTGTTTAAAACTCCGTAGAGGTATTATGAAATTTGTGATATGTACAATCACAATACTGCTGAGTGCTTTTTCAATAAGTATTGTCATATCTGTGACATGAGGAATCATTCCACAGCAGATTGTTATTTCAACAAATATTGTACCTACTGTGATGAAAGAACTCATAACAATGAAAATTGTTACTTTTAAGAGAGTTCACCTAAGAAAGGATTTGCCAGTTCACAATTGAGCATAGGTTATGTTAATACTCAGTATTAGAGAAATCAAACTGATCTATTTCAAAGATTAACTAACCAACCTTCATTAGGTCTGAGGTCTTTGTAAAGGAATAATTACGTGAGACCAAAACTAGTTCTGAACGATCAATTCTTACCAAAATCTGTAAGAATGAATAATAAAAATGTTGGTAATCAATATTTTTCAAAAGTTGATCAATCAACTAGTATGAATGTTTACAAAAGTGATCAACAATATGTGCATAACAAAATTGGTAAATTCATTAAAAACAAGCCGGATTTGAATACTCTTCATTTCAAGCAATTTACCATTGTTGATAAATTTGGAAAACCCATGACCATCTTGGCTTGGGTAGATACCTCAACTTAATTTCTTTATTGTGCAAGTTCATCCGAGAAGACCACTCAACACTTGGTATGTGGATAGCAGGTGTAGCCGGCACATGACAGGCAATCATGCCCTATTGCAAGACTTTAAGTTAAAGGACAGTACGCATGTCGCTTTTGGTGGTGATGCAGGTGGAAAGATAACAGGTGAAAGAACAGTATCCAATGGGATAATAAGCTTTGATAAAGTCAACTTCTGTTCTCAGTTGAACTTTAATCTTTTAAGCGAATCCTAAATCTGTGATAAATCATATTCTGTTATATTTGATGATTCTTTTTATTATCTTTTAAAGCCAGGATTTTAGATTAGCAAGGATTGGGTGATTGTTAAAGCTATTAGGGATCAAGATGTATACAAACTGGATATGTCTCAAGTTGATCCATCTACAGAAACAACTTGCCTCATTGCTAAAGCATCAAATGATGAAAGTCAGCTTTGGCTTAGACGTCTTGGGCATTCCAATTTCTAGAACATGAACAAGTTTGTAGCAGGAAATCATGTTATTGGACTTCCATTCAAGAAGTTTGCAACTACTGATCACTGCTCAGCATGTGTGAAGGGAAAGCAACATAGAGCGTCTTATAAGACCAAGCCGATAAACTCAAATTCCAAACCAATCCAGATGTTGCACATGGACCTTTTTGGACCAACCAACTTCAAGAGTATTGGAAGAAAATCTTATTGTTTAGTTATCATTGATGACTATACAAGATTTTCATGGGTTTTCTTTTTGAATGCTAAATCTGAAACGGCTGAATTATTAAAAGAATTCATCATAAAATTTGAAAATCAATTAGATCAAAATTGAAGGAGAGGTGTTTGGAAGCAGAAAAAGTGAGTTTCTATACCCTGGTTTTATATGTTTTTAAACATTTTTGGGGATGAAAATGCATGTAAAACATTTTTACAAATGATGTGCATGTAACCGTATATATATGTGTATGTGTTTGATGTTTTATGGTTATTAATGCTTTGTTGATGTTTAGAATGTTAGTAACAAGCTTAGAACAGGATAAGATAATGTTTGGGACTGAAAACGACTAAGAAATATGTTATGTAAGTGGTCATGCGCCCAAACAGGGCCCATGCGCATAAGAAATTTCCTTAGAAAAACTTTAAGTGAGGTCATGCGCCCAAATAGGGCTCATGCGCCTGGAAAATTGACTTAAGAAGCCTAAGTAGGGTTGATGCGCCCAAACAGTACCTCATGCGCCCAAAATATTGCCTTAGAATGCCTAAGTATATCCCATGCGCCTGAACAGTGGTTCATGCGCCTAGGAAATTTGGCCAGATGCCTAAGTGTAGGGTTAGGCGCCCCAATAGTACTCATGCGCCCAACTTTTTACTCAGACGCCTTAGTACAGGCTCATGCGCCTGAACAGTAAAAGCGCCTAAAGTTAAGCAGAAAATGTCTAAGTATAAGGTCCATGCGCCTAAATAGAGTTGAAACACCTAAACAGGCCTCATGCGCCTGCATAGTGTTAAAGCGTCCCAAATACTTAGAAACTTTTTCTGAAATTTTGGAAAATCAGAATTTTAGGGTTTTGACCCTAGTTTGATTTAAGGCTTAAATGTGCTTTTTTTATGCATGGTTATGCACTGTTCTTATGTTCCTTATATATATTGATGTGTGACTTTACGTGGTGTGTTTATGATCATAAACGTAAAGTATTATCATTAAAGAAAGTGAAAAGAATAATGATAATGAAAGCGGAACATAAAGAACGAATGAAAGAAAAGGCTTGCAAGCATAATGAAAGGAGGATCACAACTCATTGAGAGTTGTTAGCTCAACTGTGTGTATTATAGCATGCGATTTTGGCTAACCCATGAGGGTTCACACATAGGGGGATCAGTCTTGGTGACTGATCCATAGTACGAAACGGGATCCTTGTCACTTTACCCCAGAATGATGAGGCTTTGTGCTTGGATATGATGTGGTTTTGTGCCAAGAAATGAAGTGGCTTTGTGCCTGGAATGGTGGTTGCGGGCCATGATAGGGGTAAAGTTTTGTCGGGATCTAGAAACAGTGGTTTTGTCGGGACATGTGAGCAGGGACTGCAAGAAGCCACGGGCCAAGGGTTCTGGGATGAAAAAGAAGCTGGAAGAAGGAGGACAGAGGGCAAGTGCTAGAGCCTTCACGATGACCAAAGAGACGGCCAGAGTAGACCCCGATGTCATGTCAGGTATGTTTCTAGTAAATCAAACTTGTGCCTCTGTGCTTGGATATGATGTGGTTTTGTGCCAAGAAATGAAGTGGCTTTGTGCCTGGAATGGTGGTTGCGGGCCATGATAGGGGTAAAGTTTTGTCGGGATCTAGAAACAGTGGTTTTGTCGGGACATGTGAGCAGGGACTGCAAGAAGCCACGGGCCAAGGGTTCTGGGATGAAAAAGAAGCTGGAAGAAGGAGGACAGAGGGCAAGTGCTAGAGCCTTCACGA
>BJCO01818234.1:0-11013 GCA_018326465.1 Flaveria floridana | reverse complement strand
GTTGAAGATTTAAATGACTAGGAGTTTTATTGTAATAAATATATTTTGTGTGAACAAAATATATTTTATCTTGTTTTTAGTCATTTTTATGCTTAAATGTAATTTTCTATTAATTAGCCTAAGTCTAGGGGGTTAAGTGCAATTAGTGAATATTACTCTAGACTATAAATAGGTTAATTGTCATTAGTGTTTGGATGGTTGAATAACCAAGAGATTGAGGGATTATTTGTAAACACATATTTTGCAATCTAATTGAACATCAAAGGGGTTTTGATTATGATTATCATATTTTGATCTAATTATTCATGATTTGATTCAAGTTTGTTGATCCTGGAGCTACAATTAGTGGTAGAAATCGATTGTTGTTAATAGTAAAATGTTAAGTTGGTTTGATCTGGAATTCCATTAATAAGTTTGATAGTGTAACTTTTGAAGATTGTCATTAGCAACGGTATTCGTGTCGATGTCACATTAACATCACACGATAAACACACTTCACACAAGACGAAAACTCACTCACAGCAATTCCACTCGCAAGACAGGACCAGATGCACGACTCAACACTCCATCTACACAAATGGGCCTTCAATCGTACGAATCAGCTTCCTTTGTACGATTGAACCCTCCTTCGTGCGACTCAACATTCAGTCATACCACACAGCAACCATTCGCATGACTCAACGGCCATTCGCACGATTCAACCTTCATTCATACGAATCAGCTTCATTCGTATGATTGAACCTTCATTCGTACGATTGGACCTTCAGTCGTGCGATACACACAGTCGCACACATTCATCCGCATTGACTAAATCGCACACACTCTCAATCGCATTTATTCAATCACATGAGACGCACATACGCATAGACTCAGTCACATGACTCACCCCAGTCGCACCACTCAGTCGCACGATAGACTCAGATGCATGGACTCAGTCGCATGACTCACTCAGTCGCATGGCTCAGTCGCCGGAAAGGCCCAGCAGCGAAACAGCAGGTTCGCGACTGCTGGAGGTGCAGAGCAGCATCCAACTGCTCCGGACACGAGTTTCCCACATCAAGGACCGCCAGAAACACTTTTCTAACATCTCTAAGTAAAACGCATATGCAGAAGGACAACACACGCACCCACACGACCTCATGTGCTCAGGTTGAACCCGAGCACCCGAAACCCTAAATTCGCAGAAGTGAGACTAGCAAGAAAAGGGTAGCCAAGGTCGCCTACCTGCTGAAAATGTGTTAACTCAGCTGTAGCCACGATTTCCCTGGTGAAAACAAGATCAAACGAGGTGGTTTTGGTGCTAGGATGTGGTAGAGAGGTGGAGAAGAAGAAAGTGAAGAAGGAGATGAAGAAGAGGGTGTAGAAATGAAAGTTAGGGCTGGTAAGGGGTTTATATACCCAGCCCTAGTTTGGCAATTTCTCACCTTTGGTCCTCGCACTTAGTCCCCGGGTTCTCGAAGTTGTTTCGATTGATAACGACGTAAATGGGCGAGTTATATTAATTAAGAGGACTCCTTAAGTAATACCGTTTATTCAAATCCTCTACAAACACCATGTTGTATCTTGAAAATGGGGTCATTCATGACGTTAGTATTATATAACATAATATATTTAACGATGATGGTGGCGATGCTTGTAAACGTTTTAGATGATGACGATGCAAACAATGATAACGACAACAGTCGGAATGGTGTTAACGTGAAATTACTGTGTGTCACAATAAGCTCTAACATGGGACCAGGGCTGTTTCTAGCCCTGAGAAGCCCACAGTAGGCTTTCTCATTATTTTGAAGATATCAGGCTTCATCTGTCACATTTTAAGAATATTACTTGTTTCCCTCGACTGTGAGCCTAGTTCACAGTTGAGAATGTGCTGGACATATCTAGGAAACATGTAATACTCTAAGGAGTCCAAGTTTGCAAGCAAATTAGATTGTACAAATCGTGAATACCTGAACTTGACCCCATGAACCATTCCATAAACTATGAAGGAGATATCCTCTGGAATTTGGTCCCATACTCCATGTTTGTTAGACAAACTATGAATAACAACATGTTCAAGGTACTTCCATTAAGAGGAAACCTTCCCTTTATTGATGGTTCTAACTGAGAAGTCCCCTTCATAGCCTATCTGCTCAAAAGAATGATTTAGAGCATATTTTGGAAAGTACACTTCAACTTCTTCATTATCCAGCTGTAAGTGTGAATTAATGGATGCTGGAGTGATGAACAGTGTCCTCCCCGGCATTGTGGCAGACAGTGCCTTCTCCCCGTCCATGGTGACCTCTTGGCAGGTCGTCCAAAAATCCAAAAGATGATCCTTATAAAGTGGAGGATCAATGGTAAGGGAGGTGAAGTAGTTTAAGAGTGAAAGAAAGTGGAAAACCTCTGAGAAACTTGATTCTTTCTTAGAGTTTAAGAGAGCAGCCTGGTTGTATTGTCTGTGAAGCTGCATTAAGAAATCTGGTTGGTTTTTGTGGTAGAGGTTGGCCATTTACGGTAGCTTTGAAGTGAAGAAAGATATGAATAAAGGCGGTGAGTGGGATCTTAGGTTTAAAGAGAATGTAGATGAAGAAGATAGTGAAAGAGGGGGGAACTGTTGGGTATATTTATATGAAATGGACTTGAGACAAAGTTAATGCAAAAGGACAAACTTTGAAGTCCGAATGTCGGTCCCACCTCTGAAAAAGTGCCCAAAAAGCTAGTTTTCTTGGAAGTTGAGATTTCTTTCGAATGTAATTTGTCTTCTAAAGATTTCTTCCGAAGCCAATTTTAACTTTGGAAGATATTCCTAAGTTTAGTGAAAAATGGCTTTAGAAGAAAATTTACTTAGGCAAGTTCTCTTCCAAAGAGTATTTAGTCTCGAAAGAAATTGCTTTCGGGATAAATTTGTTCTTGAAATACACATAAGTACTTAGAAGCATATTTTGGCTTCAGAAGAAATATGAAATTTCTTCTGAAGGTAAATCTCCTTTAAGTAGTTATGTGTTTTGAAGACTTAAAATTCTTCCGCAGGCAATGTTAAGATCTTCCGAAGGGGAATACACTTGGTAATTTTCAAAATGCTAAGGAATATCATTTTTTAAAAATTTCTTCTAAGATAAACTAGGCTTATATAGGTAATTAATTTAGACAACTTAGGACACACACATCCTTTTAGAAATAATATAGATTATGTTTTAAGAAAATCTATTCAAGGTTAACATCCCAATAGCTGATAAAAGATATCTAAATCTCTGTTCATCAAAAGCTTTTGTAAACATATCAGCATATTATTCATTTGTATCAACTTTGGTTAGATTTATAAACGCCTTTTCTTGATTATCTCTAATTAGATAATACCTGATATTGATGTGCTTTGTCCTTGAGTGCTACATAAGATTCTCTGTGATAGAGATAGAACTATTGTTGTCTATGTGGATAGGAGTCTCTTTGAAGTTGTATCCATAGTCCAACATCTGATTTTGAATCCAATGTACTTGAGCACAGCAGCTTGCAGCAACAATGTATTCAGCCTCAGCAGTTAATGTAGATACACGGTGTTATTTCTTACATTGCCATGAGACTATCCTTCTACCAAGGAATTGACATCCGCCAAATGTGGACTTTGAAGTCATGTTGCAGCCACCATGGTCATTATCTATATAAGCATACAAATTGAAGTCAGAGTTCTTTGGTTACCAAAGGCCTAGCTTACGAGCACCTTTGAGATATCTTAGAATTCTTTTGACAGCAACCAGGTGTGACATCTTGGGGTTGGCTTGATATCTTGCACATATACATGCAACAAACATAATATCAGGCCTGTTGGTTGTAAGATACATA
Source organism: Flaveria floridana (assembly GCA_018326465.1). Lineage (NCBI taxonomy): Eukaryota > Viridiplantae > Streptophyta > Magnoliopsida > Asterales > Asteraceae > Flaveria > Flaveria floridana. The sequence continues at coordinate 7,188 of BJCO01818234.1, read as the reverse complement.
AGAGACCTAATCATTGCCGTGTAAAGATGTTCATCTACACACTCCCCCTCAAGATCAGGTCCAAGGGAGTGGTTTCTGGCTATGGGTGTCTTTGCCACCTTACATTCAGTCATGTTGAATCTTATGCGTAGGTCTTGTACATACTTTGACTGACTTATGAAGATTCTGTTGTCAACTTGCTTCACTTAAATTCTTAGAAAGAAATTGAATTCTCCCATCGCACTCATTTCAAATCTATTCTTCATCAGCTTCTCAAAGTCTTTGCAAAGCTTTGGATTAGTTGACCTAAAGATAATGTCATCTACACATACTTGAACCAGCATTAAGTCATTTTGTCACACCCCGGGCCCAGGTAGGGTGGGATGTCACAAACTAGCAATAACATATGGCAGTGGAAACAAACCATCATAAGAGCTCAAAGGAGAAAATATCACATGGTATAAACCATTAAAGAGAAATCCAGACTAGATACAGGTCTAGTCCCCAATACAAGTATTTAAGTCATCATTTGTAAAGTGTTTTCATCAATAACGTAATTAAATTGTTTCAAACGTTCTAAAAACATAATAAGCCAATGCCATGGGTCGTGGAGCTATGTCAAGGCCTTCTACACAGCTAGACATTCGTCACGGGTTACCTGAAACACGCTCAAAAGAAAATTTGTGTCAATTATAAAGTTGGTGAATTCAAGTGCTTAAAGTTTAAAAACAAAAGGATTAACTAAAATCCTCATTTGGTTTAAAAGAAATTGTAGTTTCAATATTGTGGGGGATCACAATCAACCTTGCACTCAGTCCCGGCTAACCTCTTCTAAAATTATGTTTTACCGGTTAATCTCGAAGGAAGAACTGAGCCCCAAACCGGTGTACCATACCTGCTGGTTGGTTCACCATAGTTTCTTATAAAAACCTGTCACATGCCATAAATGATCCCTCAGGATCTCAGTGGGGTACCCTTCCTAAACGGAAGCCACTGTGTGTGGGGGATTCCCCTAATAGATCTATCCATATAAAACAAGCGGTTCACACAAGAATTAATGATCATGATATAAGTATCAGCAGGTAATCACATACCCCAAATACAACATCAAGTAATGCACAGATATAGTTCAGTTATAACAGAGCATGCTTCATCCCAAAACAGTAGTAAAAAGAAGGGGATCACTAGAACTCACCTTAAAGTTCAAGCTAATATTCTTCGTGTGCCGGGGAAGTTTTAGGCCTAGCACCCCTAGCATCAAAATTAAGTGGTAAGATACTGGTTGTAAGCTCATTTAATGTGTATTAGGCGTGCCAAGGAATTGGTTGTTAGATTCGGCTTTGACTCCTAAAGGTTTGCATAAAAAGTTTCCTTTTATGGAAAGTCTTGGTTTCATATATATAACTAATGATATTACACCATTAAGTTAATGATACAAGTTAAATAAAGTTGTTCAAGTGATTATTAGCCTCACATAAGTCGGTTATGGAACTTGGTAGAATTTTACAGTTTAGTCCCTTAAGTTTCAAAATTAACAATTTCTACCCTCAAGTTTGTTTTCTTACATTTATTGACGTTTATGGCCAAATATTAGGTTCTTGAAGTTAGGTAACTTATTTTGAGTAAGTTTACCCTAATTTTTTCAGATTTTTGGTCCGGGTTTATTATTTTCATGTCTTACGTTACCGGTTACGGTAAAACCGAAGGTTTTTAACGGTTAAGTGTTGGTTCCATATATTTAGTCTTAGATCCATTAAATATTATTTTATGGACTTTATATAAGTTTTCAGTCTGTTAAAAATGTATTTCAAGATCCTTTTTGGTGAAAGTCTAAGTTTTAAGTTTAACCCGTTAAGACGCGTTCTTACCCGAAATTGACCATTTAAGAGCTTGTTTGACCAATTTTTCAAATCCTTTAGATCTTATAGCACTAAACTTACTGAAATAAAATGGTTTCCATGGATTTTGGTTTTATACCATATTTTCTTGGATTTTCCCTCAAAACGTCACCCGGTTAATACCCGTTTTTAGCTAAAAATACCTTTTAACTTATCTTCTGACCACTTAATCAACAAATCAGATCTAAAACACTTTGTTGACCCTTTTTGAGCCTGGAATTCTTTTTAAAAGGTTTAAAGTCTTAGATCTCTTATTTTTAAGTTGTTTCACCATGTTTTGGGTCCCGAAAATAACCAAAAATGCCTACTTTTTCCATGACTTTTATTCCCAGCCATTAACCATATATTATTCACTTAATATTAACCAAAACACTTCTGAAATCATGGTCCAAAGTCTTTGTTAAGTTGTTCAACACAACAACAAATCATCAACATAGTGATTATGCCATAATCGACCATTACACATGTGTAAACCATCATTATTAGCGTTCAAACACTCCCAAATCCTTATGTACCTTTCAAAAAAGGTTGTTATAGGTCTAATGAGTTATTAACAAGCATGATACATGCGTAACATTTGTTGGTCAACAAGACATGAAATTCAAAATGCCAAAATCACCCAAAAGAGCATTTTCAAGATGTAAAACGTGTTCTACCCATTAGAATAGCTATCATATCAAGTGAGATACATTCAAGAATTTTATAAGCTCCTCATGAACAAGGTGATGGTGATGGATTTTTGGTACAACAAAGAAAGGAGAGGTTTTTAAGAGAATAGTGAGGAAAACACAAGTTGTGACTAGTTTCAGTTGTGAGGTTGCTTACTCTTAGAGTAGTTCGTGATTTGGGAAGTGTGAAAGGATTCAAAGTTCTGGAAATTCTTAGACAATGTTGGAGGATTCGAATCCAAGAGTCTAGCCTCCAAAGCTCACGAAAAGGAGCACTCCTTGCGGTTTGATGTTGGCCGATGGGTGCTTATGCTTGTTCTTCGATGGACAAGGCTGAAACTTGAGAGAAATCAGCTTAAGTGTGTGTGTGTGGGTGTGTTTCTACTGTAAGAAAACCAAGAGGAAGAGAGGGGAGGAGTGGGGTTTGAAAAGGTTGCATGTGAAGAGAGTGGTGGAGATGTTGGTGATATATAAAGGTGGTGAGTGGTGGAGAGGGGGGCGGCCGAATTTGGATTGTAGTGGGGGATCAATTTTGATTAAATTTTTAATGGAAATTGATATTTTGTAGTGTTAATTTGTAGTGTAGTGTAGTATTTTTGATGGTAAAAGTTTTAGTTAATTGATATGTTTTTGTGCATGAATATGCATGTATTAAGCCAAAAATTATGTGTTCATACACATGTTAATTGTTTCAATTATAATTTAATTGCATGGTTGACTAATTGACTTTCCCGGAACACTAAGTTTTCCTAAGTTAAAGCTTGAACTAGCTAAGAGGTCATAAAAAGTCACATAAAATAATAAAAATGGTACTATTTGCAAATGATGATTCTAATGCTATTGATAATATTAGGATGATACAATCATTAATATTAATAAGATGGGTAATGATGCAAGTAGATTAGGGTTAGAATTATGACTTAGAGGTCGGCTGTCACATTCTCCCACCGTTTAGGAAATTTCGTCCTGAAATTTTAGATTCGATTAGATTTAGAAGGGGTGGGTTTGAAGAGGTGTGGATAAATCTTTCTCATCTCATCTTCTCGCTCCCAAGTGAATTCGGGTCCTCGCCTAGAACTCCATCTTACCTTGACTTTGGGTATGCCGCTTCGTCGGAGTTTCTTGACCAACCGGTCAGTGATTTCCAAAGGTTCTTCCATGAAGTTCAGTTTGCTATTGATTCTTGCTTCTTTTAATGGTAGCTCTAAGGTTTGTCTACCATGCACTTCTTCAAGTTTGACACATGGAAGGTGTCGTGTATGTAACTCAACTTCTGAAGCAGCTTCAATTTGTATGTCACGGGGCCAATTCTTGCAAGTATTTCAAATGGCCCAATGTATCTCGGGCTTAACTTTCCTCTCTTTCCGAACCTCACGGTTCCCTTCCATGGTGCTACTTTTAGCATTACTTTGTCACCCACCTGAAATTCTAATGGTTTTCGTCTCCTGTCAGTGTATTTCTTCTAACGGTCTCTGGCTGCCCGTAGACACTCCTTGATTTTGAAAATCTTGTCGATGGTCTCCAACATGATGTCGGTCCCATTACTTGGCTATCACTAATCTCATTCCAGCTCAATGGTGATCGCCATTTCGTACCATAAAGAGCCTCATACGGAGCTACCTTGATACTTGTGTGGTAGCTGTTATTATAGGAGAACTCCACCAGAGGAAGATGGTTGTCCCAGTTCCCACCCAAGTCCATCACGCAAGTTCTTAGCATATCCTCCAAAGTTTGAATGGTTCTTTCGATCTGACCGTCAGTTTGTGGGTGGTAAGCAATGCTTAAATCCTGAAGGGCTCCTAAAGCCTGCTGAAGTGACTTCCAGAAACGAGAAGTGAAACGGCTATCACGGTCAGAGATGATTGATAGTGGCACACCATGCCTGGTCACTATTTCATCAATGTACAGCTAAGCCAGTTTCGTAAGGTTGTAGTCTTCTCGAATCGGTAAGAAGTGAGCTGATTTAGTTAGCCTATCCACTATTACCCAAATAACATCATGACCTCTAAACGTTCTGGGTAACATGGTAAAAAAATCCATCGTGATGTTATCCTATTTCCATTCTAGGATTTCGAGCTGTTGCAACGTTCCTGACGGTTTTTGATTTTCAGCTTTTACCATGGCACAGGTTAGACATTTTCCAACATAAACAGCAATTGATTTCTTGATTCCAGGCCACAAGAAAAGTGCCTTTAGATCCTGGTACATTTTGTCCCTTCCGGGGTGGACCGAGTACCTATATTTGTGGGCTTCATCAAGGATTACCTCTCTAATTCCCCCGTACTTCAGTACCCATGTTCTCCCTTCATATTTATATATACCATCACCATTCATCTCTAACTGGTTCTCCATTCCTGTTAACACTTCCTCGGCTAATTTATCTTCCTTTAATGCTTCACCTTGAGCTTCTTTCAGCCTTGCGATAAGGTCGGTGTACACACTCATCCTTAAGGAACGAACGCGAAGAGGTTTTTCTCTTTCTTTCTTGCTCAAGGCATCCACCACTGCATTGGCTTTACAGAGATGATAACGGATTTTGCATTCGTAATCGTTTAACAGCTCGACCCATCAACTCTGGCGCATGTTCAGCATCTTCTGGTCCAGAATGTGTTGTAAACTTTGATGGTCAGTGTAGATGATGCACTTCGTTCCATAGAGGTAGTGCCTCTACTGTTGGTACACATGTCCCTAGTTCTAGATCAAGTGTGCTTAAATGTAAATGACTTTCATTTTGTTACACTCATGTAATCGTTTGATATTTGAAATGAAAGACTCTTGATTGAATAAATATATGTAATTGAATGGGTACTTAATGAAATACAATGTGTGGTTGTACTTTTAATGTTTATTATTTCATTGATTTGTAGTTCAACGCTTAGTGGACTGACTACATAGGTTTGTGGTTGTTTGAATTAATCTTAGTAATGTAATGTTTAAGAAATATATTCAAACTTCGTAATATGAAGTTCTCATGCGAATGGCCCATGCTAATGGACCATCGCATGAACAACTTCATGCGAATGACTCAGTCGCACGACTGAACCAGGAGACTGGATCAGTCGTATGATTGTAACATAAGATTGGCTCTGTCGGATGACTAAACACTCAGTCGTGTGAATGGATCAACCGCATGGCTCAATCGCACGACTGAACCATACTTGTGGTTCAGTCGCCCGAATGAGAAACACTAACCTATAAATACCACTTAAATCATGGAAAAACAAAGCACTTCTAATAGATACATACCCTAGCCGTCCAGAGACCTCTAAGAACCTGTTCCAAGTTCATAGATCGCACTAGATCGATTACCAATCGTTCTTAATGTTTAGATTTGTTGGGTCATTATAAGGCTGGTGCAACCAAAACCACTTCACATAGTCAATTTTGGTGTTACATTTAAAGGCTTCCGAAGCTAACTATGAGATCTTCCGAAGTCCGAAGACATCAGCTGAAGACAACAGCTGAAGTCAACAACTAAAGACAACAGCTGAAGTCAACAGCTGAAGAACACTTCCGAAGACAAAGTCTGAAGAACACTTCCGAAGACAAAGTCTGAAGAAAGAGTTGAAGACAAAGTCTGAAGAACACTTCCGAAGACAAAGTCTGAAGAAAGAGCTGAAGAAAAAGTATACTTCCGAAGATAAAGAAGACTCCAAGCCTCGGAAGAAGCAGTCTTCCGAAGTATAAGTGACTTTGAAAGAAGTTATACTTTTGAAGCAATTTATCCTTCGGAAGACATTGCTATGACAAGTAGACATAAGTATGGTCTCTGACAATCCACTGCAGACCTCTGATACAGCATGGCTTCTTCCCAAAGAACCATGTTGTTGACCATACTTTATTCTACTGTTTACCTTTTATGATAGTATATGTTACCAACCTTAGTTGGTGACAAAAGGTAAGTCAGGGACATGTCCTGACTACCAAATCTCAGATAATATATCCGAGATACCTTAACCTATAGTCTTGTAGTATAGGATTTTTGGTTATAGGCTTCTAGCTGGGATCAAAGTATATCTGGTTGTAGCTAGTATTATATATAGTTCTCATTGTAACTCAATAGACAGTGAGATTGTGCCTTGTAAGAGTCTTGATATCCTTTGAGTTGAGAATCAATATATAAAAGTACCTTGAAAATTTACTTCCTGTGTTTATTATCACTTGATACTTGTTATATTGTGATCAATTCTTCTTAGGACTCTTTCTGAGTGTTGTTCAAGGTGGGTTTGAGAGAAAGAAACCACTTGTTGAGTGACCGAAACCGATCCTGTAATTGGTATCAGAGCTCTGGCTCTTGATTGCGTGATCTAACCATCCAAATCAACTTCTTTTTCACTCCTCTTTACAACCCATTCACTCAAATGGCCATTCTCTCAAAAGCTGATATGGAAACTGGTACCATGACTAAGTCCCCACTGATCACCCCTAAAGATTTTGACACATGGTGCACTAGAATGGAAGGCTTCATCAAGTGTCAAGACTCAAGGATGTGGGACTCCATTCTTAATGGTCCTTTCATCCCAAGCACTACTTCTGCTACTGGTAATCGCATTATTCCAAAAGACATTGATGATTACTCAGAAGAAGATAGGAAAAGAATAGAGCTTGATCAAAGGGCTATGACTTCTCTTCAAACTGCTCTT
>BJCO01818232.1:7500-15567 GCA_018326465.1 Flaveria floridana | reverse complement strand
CAAACATTACTTTGAAGCCCTTGTCACATATCTGAGAAACTGAAAGTAAATTGTTCTCTAACTGCTGAACAAAATTTACTTTATCAAACTTTACCTTTCCATTACCTACTTCTCCTTGCGCGGTAACATAGCTTCCTTTGTTTCCAGCGAACGAAACTTGTCCCCCTTTAATTTGTTTGACGTTGAAAAGGAGAGACTAATTTCCTGTCATGTGCCTCGATGCTCCGCTATCTACAATCCATGTGTTGGTAGAAGCGCTATAGTGGACAACCTACACAAAATAGAAAATAATTAGTTAAGGAGGGGGACCCAAGCCTTTACTGGCTTGGGTTTCCCAGAGGCATCGCACATCACTAACTCCACCCACTATCCATTTGGAGTTGGAGAAACCTCATTCTTCTGCTTATCATCACTATCAGACACATCATATGTTTTAGCTTTCCACAGACCATCCTTGTGTAGGGCTTGTTTGTGGTAAACCGATGACTGATTGACAGTTTGAACTTTAGGTGTATTTTAAAAAACCGGTTTTACCTCAGGCATCACAGACTTGCCAGTGGCTTGTCTGTGTTGTCTGTGGTGTTAGGGAGGGGTGTTAGACCTTGCAGATGTTTTAGACCTTGGTTTTGTGAAATTAGGTTTACCATCCGGATGTAGTTCGATTTTACGCCTAGGTGTCTGATAGCGAGGACAGTGTGAAGAAATGTGTCCTCTTTGTCCATAAGTATAGCATGATCTCATCTCAACAGGACTAGGAGATCTCTTGGGGGTGGGGGGTACACTTCAGGCATAGGCTTTTTGGTTTCAACTGTTGGTTTTTCACCTTCTTTGACGAATTTGATTTGTTTAACGTTATGATTATTTCGTCTTTTCACATTATTGAAATCTTGCTTAACAAGTTGAGACTGAGTAGGTTTTGAAGTCTTTGGTTATGTAGCAGCAGGTTAAGAACCCAACTCAAGAGGTACATTATCATCCTCTTCCACCCAGTCCTTAATGATGATTTTATCCTTTGTGCCCAATGTTGAAGCCTTCTGATCAGCAATCGAAGGTGCAGGTTTAACTGCAGTGTCCGGATCACTGACTAGAGGCGTAGTCACCACATGGTCCTTGTTGGGGTTATTGTTAATAGGTCTCTGTTTGATGTTTAGAAGCATCTCATGTGGTGGGGGCACAACTTTATAACCCAGCCCTTCCCGTTGTTTCTTTCTTTAACCAAGTTTTTCAAGATGTGAGAGGAACTAGCTAAACTACGTAGTTTTTGCTTTAAGGACTCATTTTCAACTTGTAAAACAGCTCTTTCCTTTTTAGTTTCCTCAATTGTCTTTATACAAAACTTTATGTCATTTTCTTGGTTAAATGCTACAACTTCGGTTTCCCTTAGTTGTTTTCTCAAAACTTCGATTTTCTCTTTATAACTGCTCTCATTTAGTTTTAACACCCAATTAGCCTCAGTGCATAGTTTTAAGTCTTTTACCAAGTTGTCATTATGATCTAAGAATCTAGCAAATTTTAAATCCATCCTTTCCCTAAATTTATTACAATCAACACAAGCATGTTTATCAAAGAGAGCTTCTTTCGATTCTACCTGCGCAGATGTAGAGGTGCCGGCCATGAAAGCATCCTGGGGTTCTTGGTGTGTTGCAGATCCTGCATTCAGTTCATCCTCCACCAGGTGATCTACAGCAGCCATAGTCTCATTCACATCAGCAGTATCAAGCTGAGCCGAGTTCTCCCCCTCACTTGCTGAGTCGTCGTACAGATCATCAACCAATGCAATGTTAGCTTCACCATCAGATAAGAAACGGAAGGACCAGTCTTGTCCTTCATCACCCTGTGGTACCATGGCTTTGTAGTCATGGCTGGTTGAAGCTACATTTTTGTCCTTATCTTGCCTATTGGTTGAAGAAAACAGGTTGCCATTTCCTGTTTTCTTAGGTTTGAAACACTCTCACTTGAAATAGCCTTTCTCACCGCAGTTGAAACAGGTGACTTTTGACTTGTCAAATCCAAAAGTTGTATCCTTTGTAGCCACAAGATTCTGTCCTGTCTTCTTAACAAACTTCTTTGCTCTACACACAGCACTAGCGAGAGCCCACATGATATCCATCCGCTCTAGCTCAGTTTCATCCACTTGCTCATAATCTTCATCGGCCAAGTGGTAGTTACCAATCTTTCCTGCTACTAACCAGTCATCCCGAATGGACCACAACAGCAAGTAAATCCGTATGCTCCTTAGCAACTTCCACAGTTACATTGCCCAGATTCTCTGTTGTTAACTTCGTCGGTTGAGCTTCTGCAGAACTGTGTTGAACACTTGATGAAACATTTGACTCACCACCTGAAGATGCCCTTTGAGCGTTTGCAGATGTGTTAGACACGAAAGCAGTCTGCAAGGGTGCACTAGAAGATGCAGTAGTAGGAGTCACATTGTATAGAGAAGGATTCTGAGTGTAGGTTCCCTTTTTAGACTTGTACTTATGTCGTAGCTCTTTCTCTCTCAATTTCAGAATAAAGTCACTTATATCCAACGTTTCCAGCACTGCATTATGTCTTAAAGTGGAAACGAATGAATCCCACTTATCAGGTAACCCATCAGCCAAACTCGACACCTTATCTTCCATAGATGTTTTAACCCCATGAGTGTGCAGCTCACTCATCAAATGATAGAAGCAATCAATAATGTCGTCTAGACTCTCATTCCCGATTGACGAGAAGTTATCAAATTCCTTCTTCAAAGCTTTAGCCTTAAGAGACTTAAGCATTGCATTTCCTTCATAACGTTTCTCTAGAGCCTTCCATAACTTCTTGCACTGCTTGTGTTCTAAGAACTGATGGAAAATATCTTTTGGGATGGACTGTGTCAACAATGCATAGGCCTTCTTCTCAGCATTGTATGCAGCCTTTTTCACCTTATTCAAACCACTTAGATTCAGTGGAATACCGTCAGCTCCAACTGGCATAGTGTAGCCAGTCTCAATAGTGCTCCATAAGTTGGTGTCCACTCTATTCAAATGAATTTCAAACCGTTGCTTCCATTGAGGATATTCGTCAAATGACAGAAGCTTTGGTGGTTTGTTAAGATTTCCGATCTCATTTGCCAAGAGCAAGAGATTCTGAATTCTGGAGTCCGTCCCGACTGAGAAAGCAAAGTGTTGTTCGTCCATGATGACTTAGTCTGAAAACTTGACAAACTAACTGACTGATGCGACTGGGGAGTGCGATTGATGTCAACCGGATGATTGAAGTGTGCGACTGAATTCACACGTGCGATTGAGGTCAATCGTGCAAATGAATCTATGCGTATGAGTTCAGTCGTACGAATGAACTATACGAGTGAACTGAACTGAACGAATGAGCTTAAACGTGCGAATGAAACGGACGATTGGACCAATCGTGCGACTGAGCTATGCTTATGAAGTCCAGTCGTCCGATTGGATCAATCGTGCAACTGAGACGTCTGACTTTGAAATTTTTTGAAATTTTCACTCGATTCGACTAAAAACACGATTTTGAAAAACCTAGTCGGCTAAAACTCGAAAAATACGAACTTTTAAACACATGCACTCGTAAAAATTGAATTTTTAATGCAAACGGAACGGATCTTTTGATTGAAAAACGTTGAATTTTGCAAAAACGTGATTGAACCCACGTAGAATCGAGAGCCTAAGCTCTGATACCACTTGTTACGACCGAGTATGAACTGGTACTAACCGAATCTACGTGAAACCAGATCAAATAGTGCGGAATCCTATTTGATTGGCGATCCAATCAGGGAGAACGTTAATCTGATCAAAACTAACGATTAGAAAACTTTAAGAATTGATTAGCAATGATCAAGAACGCTCTATGAAGTTGGAAGGGACGACTTGGACGTTCTAGGATGGCTAGGGTTGTGAATTCTCAAAGTGTTACGTTTTTTCCACAAATTACGTGGTATTTATAGGTTACAGTCTTCATTCGTACGACTGAGCCATGAGTATAGCTTAGTCGTGCGACTGAGTCATAGGATCCACTCACACGGACGACTGACCTACACGATTGATTCATTCGTACGACTGAGCCAGTCTTATGACTCAATCGTGCGTTTGGCTCAATCACATGGTTCAGTCGTGCGACTGGCCCATTAGCATGGTCCAGTCATGCGACTGGATCATAAGCCTTGTTTAAACACATTCCTGAACCTTTAATGATACAGAACTATGTATAACAGCTGTAAACCCATCCATGTTCATATAAGCAAGTAATAAAACTAATAAAAATAGATATGACATTCAATAACCAATAATCATTCAATAGAGAGTTTTCATTACAAATATCAAAACATTACATCAGTGTAACAGAGGCTCTTCGTCTGACTCCTCCTCCTCATCAGGCTGAAACTCCTGTTGGAATCCAGCAGTCTCTGGAACTCCTTGGGTAGATGGTGGAGATGTAACATCAGCAGCAGTGGCCCGAGTTTGAGAGGGGCCGGTATCTCCACCATCACCACTATCATCATCATCTGAGTCGTCAACCGGAAGAACTATCGGCTCGGTATCTGAATCACTCTCATCGTGGCTCCACTTTCACCTAGCTGGCGCCACATAATCCTCCCTAGCCAGATGCCCGAACAGTCTCCTCACCGGGGGCTTCACCTGCTTGCCCCGGTACACCTTCATCCCTCGGAGGGTGGTGTCATCCATCACCTCAAGGAATACCACGTCCTCCTTATCCTTAGGCAGCAAAGGGAGCCTCTGATAGATAATCATCTGCATAAAGCGTGGGTACATGCAGAAGCTCTCTTTCCCCTTCGCCTCAATGTTCTCCACCAGATAGGTGAAGATCATTCTCAAAAAGCTGAATGGGTGATTCAGCACCAACACCACGTAGGTGTTATGCATCTGATCTGACAACTCTTCGAAGCCTCCCTTCCGTGAGGCGATGCATCACAACCAGTACGTGGGCTAAGTACTTGAATTGGGGGCACAGGTTCCTCTTGTTGAGCACACCTGCGTTGATGTCCCCCGAGTACTTAGCCCTGAAGAAACATCCTCGAATATTATGGGGATGCAGTCGTGTGGGGCAATCATCATCATCCCCGAACTCTAAGACAGTCCTGAGATCCTCCTTTGTGATCTCTATAGCCTCCCCAAATATGGAACTCCTGATACAATGGGGCTCGGAGGACCTGTCTACTGCAGCGCTTTCCCAGAAAGCCTCCTGAACTGATCTATACGGTGTGCATGGTGTAGAGATCACATGGAAGATCCTCGATCACCGTAGAAAGGTAATAATGCCGGCAAACTCCGCTACATTGCGGGATGACAGATCAAGATGAGCACAAATGTTGTGCTTTGTGCTCATCGTCCACCGACACGCCATCTGTGACACAAAGCATATAAATGTTAGTAAGTGTCAAAGAGTAACAGTTTGATTCAATGAACTTGAAAATTTTTGTTTAATCGTGTGAATGAACTGTGCGACTGAGATCTAGTCGTGCAAATAGACTGCGCGACTGAGATCTAGTCGTGCGAATGAGTTCATACGTACGACTGAGTCATGCGACTGGGCTTAGACGTATGTTCTCTCATGTAGTTACCTCAGTCGTGCGACTAAACTCATACGCATGGTTCAGTCGTGCGATTGACAGATTCGTCCATCTCAGTCGTGCGATTGAGCCATTCATATAACTCAGTCATGCGATTGAAGTTGATCAGGGTGTCCATTCGCATGACCGACTTTTTATCAATTCAAATTCAAATATTGAGAAAAACATGATGTTATACGTTGTGGCTTGGCTCATTAAGTTTGCACATATTCGATAAACTCCTAATAACTTTTATTTGATCAATATACTTAGTTTTAGTGGTTTATTGCTCAGACTAAGTTTCGGTTTGAGTTAGATCTTTGTTTCGATCATTTTGTCGTGTAGTTACTGATTTTAAGGTTGAACATTTTCTCGTAGTACCTGTATAATCAACATAAATCGTCAGTAACTTCAAAACGATGGTCTATAGTGATCAAACGAAATTTTGTTAGAGTGTGTTTAGGTCGTGCGTTTGAGAGGGCGATTGGAGTGAATGAACAACTACGACCGACTCCCCCTCTATTTATACTAGGGTTTCCTCCAGTCGTGCGATTGACCCTAGTCGCATGATTGATTCGTGCGACTGAGGGTCAGTCGTGTGACTTGTCCATTCGGTCACCTCCAATTGTACAATTGAGGGTCATTCATGCGACTATCATAGCCGGTTACCTCCAATCGTGCGATTGGGTTCATACTTATGGTCCAATCGTACGACTTGTCCATACTCATGGTCCAGTCATGCGAATGGCTCATACTTATTAATTTTGACATTATGACCATTGACACTTGGCCCCTTTTTAATAGTTGATAAAACATTTTGAGCATTTGATCATCTCAGACATGACCATTTTAACTTAAAGAACCTTTGATCACCTCAGACGTGATCCATCTATCCACCCGATCACCTCTGACGTGATCCATTTATCCACCAGATCACCTCAGACATGATCCATTTATTCATCCGATCACCTTAGACGTGATCCATTTATCCACCTGATCCCCTCAGACGTGATCCTTTTACTTTTTCAGAAACAAGTGATTCAAAATTTACGTTAAGTTCATTTTGTGACATTCACAGAGATGCATCTCGTAGCATAATCCGACACTGACACACTATACATAAAACTTGAAAAACTAGAAAACTAAACTAAGTAACAAAAATAAACATGTTTTTGTGATTTTGTTAGGGTATGGTTTAAAACACTTTTACAATCATTTTAAAATGATTCTCTCCCTGAGCAGAACAGCCGATTAGCATTAACATCACTTTTAAGACAGATTCTTATGGAATCAGTCAGGCATAAACGCAATTACTTGGAACTTTTAAAGATATATTGAAATGGAAACAAATATATTTACATATCACAGTTTCTCATTCATCAAAGACCTCTAAGCGCTAACTGGAAATCATGCTTGATTTGTTACCTAACACACATTGATTTTGAACATTAGGCAGTGCAGCCACGACAATCGTCAGCATACTTGTCCACTTAAATCCATACATAGATTTTTGACACACATCAGTGATTAATTAGGTTAATTAGATGAATAAGTATTTATGTGTCCCACAGGTATATGGTAATCAATCTTCCTCGGGAGATTTTTGAGCGGTCCGGGGAATAAAAAGATTTTAGTTCTAAGAGCTTTCAAAGAGATGCAAAGCCTCAGGTCAGTGCCATCGCACAGCAGAGAGGCGCAAACAACAATGAATTCTTAGAATGGATAGGTTATGCCAAGCCTCAGGTCAGTGCCATCGCACAGCAGAGAGTCGCAAGACCTATCTTCTTCTTAGAGCAATATTATTTAATATACAATTAAGCAGTGACGTTTGTCATCATTTGCTCTGTTTTTCAGGTCTTTGCACACATTTGTGTCATTCAATTGCTCCTCACCCCTTATTGGAAATTGATTGATTATCCAAACCAGTGATACTATGGGAACTCACAACTTGTTGATTGATTTAATTTTAAGTTGAATCATCAATGGTGTCTACTAGTCTATTGTGTTGAACCTACAGACACATCGTATAATGGACTAGCACCACCCTAGATCTACTTTCTCCGTGTATTTACAGTAACAGATAAGCGTACTACCATTTTCCCAATTTGTTTGACTTAAAATTCTCTGACTAACAAATTTCTGTGATTTAATTAAAATAAAATTGCAAAAATTGAAAATCTTTTTGGTGATCCAAGTAACTCGACGCCTGTGTACCATCACTTTCCATAGTGTGGAATCACATTCTTAAATTTATTGTTTTTGCCTTTTTAGCTTATCTGTCCTCCCCCCCTTTTTTTAAGTAAATAAATACTGAAACTAAACTAATCTCCCCCTAAAATTTAAAACCGAAAATATTTTTGTGTTTTTGGATTTTTAAGACAGGAAATTAAAATAAGATAAATAAAAGAAAATAAAAAGAAAAGGAAAAAAGAAATTAAACAAGTGTCGGACTAAGCATTTTTCTCTTCTAGAATGACATCACTTTTCTTTTTCACGCC
>BJCO01818232.1:0-2500 GCA_018326465.1 Flaveria floridana | reverse complement strand
TGCTAAAATACTTCGACAGTCACTATTCATTCATCATCAACCTCTAAAAACAGATCTGTGAATAGTAACTTCAACATAAAATCATACCGAAAACTAAATCAGAAACTGAAGAAAAGAAGTTCTAACAACTTTCTGCTATTCACTAAGCAGATTTGGTATTCTAAGACAGTTTTTGGACTTACTGGACTAGAAGGACTTAATAATCGACCTAATCAGTACTTAAACAAGTTAAAAACAGCTTATTAACATGGTTCACATAATTTCTCTAAACTTGGTCATACTCCTAAACCTCCTATGCTTAAACACAAATCTGAGTTTAAGCAACAAAAGATTAGGTTTATGAATTACATTAAAGGTGTAGACCCGGACTATTGGATTTCCATATGCAAAGGGCCTCATATTCAAGTAACACTTTCTGCTGATCAGGCTGCTCTATACAAAACCTTAAGAATACCCATAGAGGATCTTACTCTTGATGATGATGATTACAAAAAGATAAAAATTAATCTCAATGCTTATTCCATTCTAACTCAAGCACAGAAAATGGATGTGCTGAAGAGGCTTGAGAAGTATGGAACAACTGAAGCTGTTTTGGATGCACTGCTGATCGTGAAGGCAACAGTGAAGTGGCTGAAATTAACAAGGACAAACTTGTTAATCAATATGAAACCTTTCTTCACTCCAAGGGGAAGTCAATCTGTAAACAATTGCATAGATTTGTGTAGGTGGTGAATGATTTAGAGATTATGGGGTTTACATATAAAGTCAAGGAGTTGAACAAGAAAATGCTTCACAGCCTTCCTGAAAGCTAGAAACAAATGTTACCATGCTTAAGAACACTCTTGATCTAGAGAGTACCACCTTGGACATCATGATAGCCAAAATTGAAGCTCTTGAACTTGATGAAAGGAGCAGAAACCTTAGTGGACCTGGAGTTGTTAAAGCATATAAATTTCCATTAGACACTCACTTGGTGGAAACTGCCTTCATTACTGAAGATGATGATTTTCTCTCCTCAAGAGATCAAGTGAAGACAACTGGTTTCATTGCTACTCCATCAATAAACAAGCCATCAACATCAGCCCAACTAATAGGGTTTACTGCCACTCCCACTGGCTTGTCTGAAGACCAAAGATCTGAAGAGCAAAAGGCTACTTACAATGCCTTTGTTGCAAGCTTTGAAGCATTACTTGGGAGCTACACTCACTTCTGCCGACCTGATCCAAGAAGACTTGGAAGGAATGGATCTAGATGATGTGGAAGAAATGGATCTGCAATGGCAAATGGCTATGATACCAATAAGAGCCAATAAGTTTTTCAGAAAAGGATCAAAGCTGAGTTTGAATGAAAATACAAAGCTTGGATATGACAAATCCAAGGTCAAATGCTTCAATTGTGGTATGACTGGCCATTTTTCAAGAGAATTCAATGCTCCTAGAAGAAACAACAATAGCTTTCAAAGAAACACTCCTGGCCAATCAACATCACAACCAAATTCATGCTATCTGTCAAGCAATCATCAACAACAGTAGTATCATCACCAATAACAACATCAACATTCATACCAGAGTCAGCCACAACTGACAAATCAAGCTCATGGAACCAACCAATCTACTTCAAATGCACTTGTCATTAGAAAAGATGGAGTATGTGACTGGAGCTTATATGTTGAGGAAGTGAAGCCTCAATTTCAAAATCATGCCATCATGGCTCACATCAATGATGGCCCAACTCCAATGCCTTCTGAGGTAAAATCTAATCTGCGTAGTGATAAATGCATTGCTGAACTACAGGGTTATCGTGAGCACAATCACAAATTAGCTGCTAAAATCAAAGAAGAAAAGGTAAAATATGAAATGTATAAAAAAGAAATCAAATGCTTTGAAATATAAATCAAATCTCTCATCTCAGATATAGAAAAACTACATGGAGAAAAGTACACTCTTGCAATTGAAAATGACAAACTAACTGAAATGCTAGCTCAATCCAAGGCTGAGCAATCAGTTACTGAGGTAAAACTTAAAAAGTTTCAACTGTCTTCATCTACGCTGCAAGAGATGCTTGATTCACAGAAGGAGCACAATGATATGACTTGAATTGGATACAATTCCTGTCCCCCACCATATAATGATAATTACACTGTCATGCCTGAGTCTGTCACTCTTTTTGAAAAAAATGAACCTAAAACTATTGAGCCTAAGTCAATTGTAACTCAAATCACTAATCCTCAAAATCAACCAAGTGTTTACATTGAAACAAATGAGGAGAAAATTAAGTTAGTTCATCCTATCGAAATCAAAGAGTACTCAGACAAGACAGTGAATGTCATTAAACCAACATGTCCTGTCAAATCCATAGTGCCTTTTGTGAAATTTGTTCCTGCAATTTCAAAAGAAAAGAGGATATCTGATGATTCTATGAAACCATCTACTAAAAGTTTCACCAAAAATCAAAAGTAAAATCTCAATGGTTTCAAAATGAAAGATCAGATCAGATCAGA
>BJCO01818224.1:0-11787 GCA_018326465.1 Flaveria floridana | reverse complement strand
GTTCGTGGCAAGTGGAGTACCTGCAACCGTTGCATTCTCCATGTCGAACCGACTAAGGATATCTCCAACATATTTGGTTTGATGCAGGAAGATTTTATTTGGTGTTTGATCAACCTGTAAACCAAGAAAGAACTTCATTTCTCCCATGGCACTCATTTCAAACTCAGCTTTCATCATCGATTCGAATTCTTTACATAATGCTTCGTTCTTGGAACCGAAGATTATGTCATCCATGTATATCTGCACCAGTAGTAAATCACCATTTTTTCCTTTATCAACAATGTGCAGTCAATTACACCTCTGTGAAAGCCATGTTTCAGTAGATGAGTGGAGAGTTTCTCATACAAGGCTCGAGGGGCTTGATAGAGCCTGTACAAAGCCTTGTCTAGTTTGTAAACTCTATCCCGGTGATAAGGATCCTCGAATCCTTCAGGTTGACTGACGTAAACAGTTTCACGGATCTCACCATGAAGAAATGCACTTTTCACATCCAATTGATAAATTTTGATCTGCATTAAAGATGCATAGGCTAGGAAGATTCTAATTGCTTCCATCATGGCCACTGGTGCAAACACTTCGTTGTAGTCAACTCCTTCAACTTGCCTGAACCCTTGAACTACCAGCCTTGCCTTGTTTCTGATTATGACCCCTTGGTCATCCTTCTTACACCGAAGAACCCACTTAGTGCCAATTACCTTTGCACCTTTCGTCTGTCGACAAGAGTCCAGACACCAAACTTCTTGAACTGTAGGAGTTCTTCTAGCATGGTAGCTACCCATGTCTCATCCTTTAAGGCCTCACTTACATACTTGGGCTCAACTTGAGAAACAAAACATCGATATGCCCCATCATGTTTGTATCCCTTTTCCATGACAACAGCATAATCAGCTGAGTAAAGCAGATTTCTTGTCTGAACTTCCGAGAGAATATCCCCGATGATTTTGTCCAGGGGATGATTCACGTTAATCCTAGTTTTGGGAGTGGTGGGAACTGCTACTTCATCACCCATGTTTGGAATCACAGGTTCGGTTTCTGTAGTTGTTGAAGGACTGGGCTCAGAAGTTCCAGTTAATTCAGGATCAGCTAGAGGTGTACTTTCAGTAGTGGGAACCTATTCTTCCTAGTTCACATTTTCAGGTTCAGCATCTTCATCATCAGAGGAATCACTTATCTCTAGTTCTCCCCCTGAAGAGCTAGTAGAAACTTCTAATGGAGCCGATGATGTCGAGTCTCGAGTAGGAGTGTTAAGAACATTGTACATCATGTGAGTAGCCAACACATCATTAGAATGGGGAGCAGGTAGATTGAAGGATTTAAAAAATCCATCATAGTCGAAGAAAAAGAAAGTTCCTTTTCCCGCAGGGGGGGTGTATCTTTGTACATCAACGTTGCACCACACTTCTACCTGACCAGTTGAGTTATTGTAAACCCTTTTGTCTGGTATACTGTATCCAAGGAAGATACCTTCTTCTGCTTTCTCGCAGAATTTCCCAGTCTGATTTTTCTTTAGCAGTATGCAGGGTGCGCCAAAGGGTTCCAGATACTCTAAATTAGGTTTACGTTATTGGAGCAACTCATAACAAGTTTCTCCATGACGTTTGACCACCAAGACCTAATTTAGAGTATAACATGCATTAGCCACTGCCTCGTTCCAGAATTGAACATGTAGTTTTGAGTCAGCTAGCATAGTCCTTGCTATTTCTATCCAGCTCCTATTCTTCCGTTCTACAACTCCATTCATCTGTGGAGTGTAGGCAGAAGTGAATTGATGAACAATCCCTTTCTCATGACAGAATGCCTCCATCCACTGATTCTTGAATTCTGTCCCGTTGTTTAAACGTATTTTCCTTACTTTTAGCTTGTAAAGTGAGTCCAATGTTGTAACTAGATGTTTGAATGATTCAAATGTATCTGACTTCGCTTTCAGAAACATAACCCACGAGAATCTTGAGTAAACATCCGTCACCACAAAGCAGTACCAATCACTAGCTATGGTCTTTGTGCTGACAGGGCCAAACAGATCCATATGTAGAAGTTCAAGAGGAATCTTGATAGAATGAACTTTATTTGACTTGTGAGACTTCTTTGTCTATTTCTCTTTCTTGCATGCTATGCAGAATTCTAGAAGCAGGAAGTTCTTGACAGTAACTCCATCCACCAGATCATTCTGAACTAGATGATTCATCTTCCTTGGATTGATGTGTCTCATTCTCCTGTGCTAGGGAACTGAATCTCTTTCAGTTGCTTTTAACAAGAAACACTGAGTAGTAGACTCAGTTGTGGAGGCTTTTAATAGGTCCAAGACATACAGGTCGTTATATCTTGAGGACGACATTAGAACGTGCTCCTCCGGATAACATACTCTTTCTTAACTATGTAACACTTCTTATTGTCAAAGACAACCTTAAATCCCTTATCACAAATTTGGGAGATTGAAGAAAGTTGTTTTGCAATTGCTGAACGTAGTTGACCTTGTCAAACTTTACCTTCTCGTTTCCCACTTCGCCTTGTGCAGTGATATACCCTTCTTTGTTGCCTGCGAATGATACATGTCCCCCTTTAATTTGCGTGATGTTGAAAAGGAGAGACGAATTCCCTGTCATATGCCTGGAAGCCCCACAATCAATAATCCAGGTATTAGTGATAACACTGTAGTGGACAACCTGCACAAAGAAGGAAATTATTAGTTCAGGTTGGGGACCCAAGCCTTTACTGGCTTGGGTTTCCCAGAGATATCACACATCATGAACTTAACCCACTGTCCTTCAGAGGACAAGGACACGTCTTTCTTCTTCTTGACCTTACTGTTAGACACGTTACTTGATTTTTCTTTCCATAAACCAGTTTTGTGTAAGGCCTGTTTGTGGTAAACAGACGACTGGCTTATGATATGAACTTTTGGTTCACTAATAGTCCTAGGTTTAGCCTTAGGCAACACAACTTCGCTTTGAGCCTGTCTGTGTTGACTTTGGTGTCTTGAAGGAGTATTAGATCTATTTTTGAAAAATCTTGGTTTTTCATCAAAATGCTCAATTTTTCTTCTGGGTGTCTGATAATGAGGACAATTTGGAGAAATATGTCCTCGTTTTCCACAGTTATAGCAGGATCTCCCTTCGACAGGTGGAGGAGACCTTCTGTGAGGGGTTGAGTCTGGTCGGGAGCTGGTCTATTTCTTATCCTGCTTAGATGCTTCACCTTCTTTAACAAATTTAATTGTTTTGACATTTTAAGCATTTTTTTGATGATTTACACGTTTAGGGTTTGTTGGTTTAGAAGTTTTAGGTTCTGACGTAGATGTTTGTGAACCTGACCCAACACTATCCTGTTCAACGTTAATGCACACATCCTCTTTAAGCATCTTATCTTTCAATCCCGAAGTAGTAGCCTTCTGTTCAGTGACAGACTGCACTGTTTTACCTGTGTACTCTGGATCACTTATCAGAGGGGTAGTCATCACATGATCCTTAACCAGGTTATTATTTACTGGTTTATATTTAGTATTTAAAAGGATTTCATGTGGTGGTGGTACTACTTTATAACCTAGACATTCCCACCATTTCTTTCTTTCACAAACGTCTAAACTATGTGAGAGGAACTTGCTACACTATGCAGTTTTTGTTTTAAAGATTTAACTTTGACTAGCAAAACTGCTTTTTCCTTTTTAGTTTCCTCTAATGTAGTTAGATAGAACTTAATGTCATTTGATTGATTTAGGGCAACAACCTCAGTTCCCTTAGTTGTTTCCCTAGCAGATCTATCTTTTCCTTAAAAATGCACTCAGTTTGTTTTAAAATGCGGTTTGCTTAAGTGCACAGTTTTAAATCATTTACCAGATTATCATTGCGTTTTAATAACCTAGCAAATTTTAAGTCAATGCTTTCGCTAAATTTATCACATTCAGCACAAGCATCTTTATCAAATGATTCGTCTTTAGAGTATACCTATGCAGAGCTGGACGAATCAGCCATAAAAGCAGAGTCAAAATCTTCAATGACTGGAGATTCTGAGTTTACAACATTCAACTCTTCTTCCAAAAGATGATCAACAACATCCATAGCTTCTTCAATATCTGAACTTGCGTGCTCAGCTATGATGTCTCCCTCGCTTGCAGATCCATCATCCAAGTCATCAACCTGTGCATTGCACTCTCTCAGATACAAAACGGAAGGACCAGTCTTGTTCTTCATCGCCTTGAACAACCACAGTTTTTGGCTCTTTGCTTGATGATGCCCCAATCTTCTCTGTATCCTGACGGTTGAATGAAGGAAAAGGGTTTCCATTGCCTGTCTTCTTTGGGTTTACACATTTATGTTTAAAGTGCCCCTTTTCACCACAGTTGAAGCACGTGACCTTGGTTTTATCAAACCCAAAAGTAGTATCTTTAGTAGTAACCAAGTTATGCCCCGTCTTCTTTACAAACTTCTTAGCCCTTCTAACAGCACTGGCTAAGGCCCACATGATATCCATGCGCTCCAACTCAGTTTCATCCAACTTCTCGTAGTCCTCATCAGCTAGATGACAGTTTCCAATCTTCCCAGCAACTAACCCATCATAAGACTGCACAACTACTACTAAAAGATCCATGTGGTCTTTGGAAACTTCCACAGTGACATTTCCAAGGTTCTCGGTCTTCAGCTTGGTAGTATTGGAATAAGGAACTATGTACTGGGTTCCAGATGAACCTGATGCTTCGCTTCCCGAGGAACTGCATTGGGAAGGAGCAGATGAATTAGACACAAATGTTGTTTGTAGCGGTGCGCCTGATGATGCTGGAGTAGGAACCGAGTTGTACAGTGAAGGATTCTGAGCGTAGGATCCTTTCTTAGACTTGTATTTCAGTCTCAGTTCCTCTTCTCTTAACTTCAATATAAAGTCATTTATGTCTAATGTGGCAAGAGTGCCATTTTTGTTAGGACCGTGTACGTACGGAGTACTAACTGATAATGCGTGAAACCAGATCAAATAGTGCGGAATCCTATTTGATTGGTGATCCAATCAGTGAGAACGTTACTTTGATCGATATTAGAATAGACTATACGTTAAGAATGAGTAGAAGTCGATCAAGAACGAACTATGAAGTTGGAATGATGAACAGGGACGCTCTGGACGGCTAGGGTACGTAAGTATTCGAAGTGTTTTCAATTGTTACGTTTTTCCACGAATTAAGTGGTATTTATAGGTTTGTAGTTTACATTCGTACGACTGAACCAATAGCATGGTTCAGTCGTGCGACTGAATCATGCGATTGAGTCATACACACGACTGAAGGTTTAGTCGTGCGACTGAGTCAGTCTTATGTTTCAATAGTACGACTGATCTAGTCTCCTGGTTCAGTCGTGCGACTGGTCCATAAGCATGATGAATTCATGCGTATGGTCCATTAGCATGGGCTATTAGCATGAACTATCAAACAACATCAAACCTATATAGTTAGTTCATACATGTACAACACATTCAATATACTGATATCATGACATAATCAAAATATAAATCAAACATCACAATGCACTTTATATCATTCATTCAAACCATCACATCAATTACACATGTGTAAGACATGAAATACTTTTACATTCAAGCTCATAAACTAGGTACATTAACATGTATCAACAAACTCCCCCTTGGACCTAGTTTCCTCTATTGTCTACTACTCTTTATATATTCTTCAAATTTCATGTACTTCTCCTCTTTTGTAACTCCTGCATGTATTTCAAATGCAAAACAGAGTCGTATGACGTGTTGAAACTGGAGAGCTTGTACAATGTCTTGCGAGTCATAGAACAGTGGCCACTTGTATAATGTATACATATCGTTAGCTGACAAGTTGGTTAGCCACATGGGGTCGAATACCCGGATAGTCTCTATCTTTCCTTCTCTATTCAGCACTATGACTGCTTCACCCGTCCTCCAATCATAATACCACCACTTGAAGTGTGGAGTGAAGTCCTGAGGCATTTCCCGCATAGGAATCTTAGACATTGTGCACAAAGGACTCCACTTCAGCACGATCTTAGGCTTTCCAGTTATAGGATCCACTTCAGACCTACGGATGTACCTCGTCGGTTGTTGAGGTCTGAAGTTTACCCATCTGGTGTGGTATTCCCTCTTTAATGCCTCCTCAAACCAACCTGACATCTTTCTTGGATTGGCATACAGTAGATCTAAGCATGCCAGTTGGTTGAGCTCAAAACAAGGAAGAGTCTTCAGATCATGCGGGAATCAGAAGTACTCTATCCCTTTCTCTCTTTTCACGGCATATACGTCCAAATCTTCAAAATACGCCCACGCGATGATCTTGCCAGACACTTTCTGATGACGTTTGACTCTATAAAGCTTTGTGTAGGCATTCTGCTTTTGAGGCGCGCGCTGGGCTTTCATTTCAGCAAAACAAGCTGCCCATTCAGCCTTTTTGGCATCAACACTTTCGTCTGTAGCTTGGGCAGTACTTTCTTCTTTCTCCTTTTCTTTCTCCAGTTCATCCAACTTATCAAAAGTACCACTGTCGAAGGTTTCACCCAAATTGGGGATAGCATGTCCTTCCGGATCAGTGTACCGAGGATAGTGATCAGCAGTGACATCCTCTATCTCGATTTCATCAACATCGTGAAGCTCATCGTCACTTGCCACATCAACTGTAGGAGCATCTTTGACCAACTCGTCTGGATTCAGCCTGAAGATCTCAGCCAGCTTCTCATCCGACAGGTCGTGGATTATCTCTCCTTCCTCTGGCGTGTAGCTAACAGACCATCTTACTATCCCTTGCAAGTCAAGAATCATTGTTAATTGATTCTTAACCTGCTGAAGGGGTTGGACATCAAACTCATCGGTCTGTTGCTTTTCATCTGTTTGATTAAACATTTCAAACCAACACAAGCACATCAGTAATCAAAACATTTATATTAATAAACATTGATAAACATTAATTACATAAATGTAATACATATTTCAAAGTACAAGAGATAATCAAAATTAAAACATCTAAGCATTACTCTTGTCCTGATCACTTTGCTCTTCAGATTGAGGGGCAGAGGTGGACAGTCCTGATTCTTGATGTCTTTTGAACCTTCGCTCCTGAGCCAATGGATCTGAGGCTGATGCAGATGCATCACCTTCGAGCTCATCCTCGTCTCCCCCTTCCCTATCTTTGCCACTTCCTTCTCCTTCAACCTCATCATCATTAGATGACTCATTATCATCATCATTATCATCAACATCACCATTGATCAGAGGTTCGCCCTTTGTTTCATTGAGCTTTAGGCGTAGTTTTTTGTTTGTCCTCTCAACATCCTCAATACGCTTCACCGATGCCTTCAGAAGATCACTCTGTGTGGTCAAGGCATGGTGAGCTCGGGACATAGCTCTCTCAAGTTCAGCTTCCTTCTCAGTCAGTTGTGTAATCTGTTGACTCTGGGCAGTCATCTTCTCTGTCAGCAAGGCAATCTGTTTGCCCTGCTCAGTTTTGACGGCCGTCAACTGATTAATCTAGTTCTTTCGTATATCATCGGTGGCGAGCAGTTTGAGAACCAGATGGTTGAGGCTGGCAAGCTGTTCCACTAGCCCAACATTGGGCAAAGAGGATCTCAGTAGTACTGATTAGGTGGAAGGTCTGGCCTGGGATGTGGTGGGTGGAGTTGTTGATATGGTATATATAGGAGTGGTGGTGGTAGTGTGTGGTAGGGGTGGTAGATGTAGTGGCTGAGGTGGATGGAGATGTTAGTAGCATTACGCATCGTCACTTGACTGTCCTACCATGTGGCTGAGCCATCCTCTTAAGCCGAGAGCCCCTTTAGCTCTGTGCTTCCCCTAGGCTTGGCTGAGGAGGAGAGTTTGTAGGGTCAGTAGTGTCTGTCTTCTCTCCCTCAGCCCGACGTCCTCCAACCGCCTCCATGCCCCTATCTGTAGCCACCACACGACTACCCACAGTCCGTGTGAGTGGCTCCTCATCCGACTCTTCATCTCCCTCATCATGAAGAAAGTCCCGATGGATGGGCGCCTGCTCCAATCCACCGGGAGCTGATGAACTGACATGTGGGGATGGTGGGGACATAGTATCTGTCTTCGTGGCCCTTGGTGCACCCGAGCCTGTATCTCCACCACCCTGATGATCGTCATCGTCGTCATCAATCGGAGCCAGTATCGGCTCAACGTCTGAATCACTATCATCGTGATGCCACTTTTTCCTAACTTGCGCCACGTAATCCTCACGGGCCAGATGCCCAAACTGTCTCCTGACCAGGGATTTCACCTGCTTCCCCCGGTACACTCTTATCCTGCCCAAGGTGGTATCATCCATCACCTCAATCACCACAGCATCGTCGTTCTCCTTCGACAGGGAAGGAAGCTTCTGATCTATGATCATCTGTAGAAATCTTGGGTACATGTAGAACCCTTCCTTCCCGTTGGCCTCTATATTCTCGACCATGTACGAGAAAATCATTTGGGAGAAACTGAACGGGTGGTTCAGTACCAGAGCCACATATGTGTTCTGGATTTGATCTGAGAGCTTGTCAAATCCCCCTATCCTCAAAGCAATGCACTTTAGAATCACGTGTGCTATGTACATGAATTGGGGACACAGATTCTTTTGTTAAGCACACCTGCGTTGATGTCCCCAGAGTACTTTAAAAAGCAACCCATAACCGTCAGAGGGTGAAGCTTGGTTGGGTGATCCACATCATCACCCAACTCAAGGACTTGCCTGAGATCAGCTGCAGTAATGTTGATCTCCTGTCCGAAGATCGAGCTCCGTATACAATATGGCTCAGTGGACCTGTCAACGCTGGCCCCTTCCAATAAGGTCTGCTGGAGTGATATATATGGAGTACACTGTGTAGATATAGCGCTGAAGATCCTACAACATCAAAGAAAAGCTATAATCCGTGTGGGGTACAGATGAGCACATATGTTGTGCTTAGTACTCATCGTCCAACAATCCGCCATATTTCTACAATACAAGGAGCAAACAAGTTAGTTCCGTTCATAATTGATAAACATTTTGACTTAGAACAGATTTTGACCAATATGGTTCAATCGTGCGATTGAACCATACGACTGGATTCAGTCATACGATTGAGCATGCGATTGAATTCAGTCGTATGCAAATCCATGCGGTTGAGTCAGTCGTGCGACTGAATCACCGATTGGTTCAATCGTGCGATTAAAGCATGCGACTGGCTCTATCGTACGATTTGAGTTCATCAGTCTGTCCATTCGTATAAACCCCTGTGTGACACCATAATCTTGAATCCTGGTATTAAGTGAAATTAGACATTGTCTTTGGGTTCATATGGTTCGCAGGGACCCAATATATCACTTAAACACCTTTAAATCGACAATCTTGTTCAATTAAGTGGTCTATTTTAGGGTTTATCTCTCGGTTATTTGATTTAACAATTTAGGTCACATAAGTTTTATTTTAACTGGTTGTTTGACCTTGAGTCATTCGCAAATTACCTGTAGAAAAGTACAATCAAGGTTAGAACTCAAATCAGAATGTAAACTCAAAAGTTCAAAATTTGGGCAGCGTAACAGTGTAAAGGCGGTTTTGGAAATTTTTGAAGTATGGTGGGGATTCCGACCGACTGAGCCTCTATTTATACTGATTAGGGTTTTAATCGTGCGACTGGACCCATACGCATGGCTCAATCGTGCGACTGAGGTTCAGTCGTGCGACTGAACCGTACTCCTCTTTTCATTCGTACGACTGGCTCAGTCTTGTGGTCCAATCGTATGACAGCCTCATACTCATGGTCCAATCGTATGAATGGCCCATTCTCATGGTCCAATCGTACGATTGGCTCATACTAATGATTCAATCGTACAATTGGTTCATACTTATGATCCAATCGTGCGATTGATTCATACTCATGAGTTAAGTTCATACTTTTCCAAACTTTCAATTTTCACTTTTGATTGATAAAACATTATGCGCACCGATCATCTCAGACATGATCCTTTTAACGAAAACCCATTTGATCACCTCAGACGTGATCTTTTTAACGAAAAACCATGTTATCACCTCAGACGTGATCCTTTTAACTTTGCAATAATTTGGTCACCTCAGACGTGACCCTTTTAAAATATGATTCATAGAGTTCATCTTGTTACATAGTCCGACATGAAAGACAATAACCAGAAATGGAAAACAAGTTGAAACTTAAATAAAACAAGACATATTTTTGTGTTTTTGTTTAAGGTGGGTTGAAAACTATTAAATTTTCATTTAACCAATTTCTCCCCTAAGCAGAACGGCTTAAGTTTGATTGATCATCTCTGGAGAGATTTATATGGAATCATACAGGTGTATCATAATCATTTAGGACTCTTGGATATATCTTTAAATTAATGATCCTTATTACTCTCATAGCCACAAGCGCTTACAGGAAATCATAAAAGGCCTGTAAGAGGCACACAATGATTTTGACTGTCGAGAGTTGCAGCAATAACGATTATCAGTATTGTTGTCCACTTAAATTCATACACAGACTTTTGACTCACATTGGTGATTAGATTGTATTATTTCAACAAGCATGTGTGGATCCCACACTTATATGGTAATCAACATTCCTCAGGATATTTTTGAGCGATCTACTGGTATTGAGACAAAAAGAAACTATTCTAAGAGCTTTCAAAGAGATGCAAAGCCTCAGGTCAGTGCCATCGTACAGCAGAGAGGCGCAAACCACAATGAATTCTAGAATATTTAGGTTGTGCTTATCCTCAGGTCAGTGCTATCGCACAGCGGAGAGGCACACAACCTATCTTCTTGTAAGAAGAATTTTTCCTTTTACACATAACGCACCAACAACATTAGTCATTAGTTTGATTGCGTTTATCATTCTTTTCATGTGCTTTGCTCATTCTTATGGTCGTCCGCACACATTTGTGGCTTTTATTTGCTCGTCACCCCATATTGGAAATGTGTTGATTGTGTTAACCAGGGATAAGATGGAAGCCCATAGCCTGTTGAACAATTTAGTTTAAATTGTTTCACCAAAGAAGTCTAGTTGTCTATTGTGTTGAATCTACCAACATATCGTACAATGAATTGGCAACCTCTAGACCTACTTTCTTTATGTAACCTCAGTAACAGACTAGTGTACTATCATTTTTCCTTTATTTGGCTTAGATTTCTCAGACATGTAATTTTAATATAACATTATGATCTTTTCAGTCCTTTTAAAGTCTCAAACAATTAGTTCACTGTGTACTATAATTTTTCATGATTTTGAATCAATCTCACAGTTTTGATTTGATTTCAGCCTATCTGCCCCCCCCCCCCCCCCCGTTTTTTTAAGTAAATGAATGCTGAATAAATACTGAACCTAGACTAATCTCCCCCTAAAATTCTAAAACTAGAAAATCTTTTTGTGTTTTTGTATTTTTAAGACAAGAAAAATAAAGAAAAATAAAATAAAATTTAGACAGACGGACTATGAATTCGATTCCTCTGGAATCACATCACTTTTCTTTTTCACGCCATTGACCTCTAATAGATATAAAAACCTAGGTTTATCAAATGTTTTTTTGTAAAGGTCGGCGTGTTGAAAATCCGTATTAATTTTAACAACATCGATTAAATGCTTTTCAAAACAGTCACGTATAAAGTGATATTTAATACCAATGTGTTTTGTTTTAGGGTGTTGGACCGGATTTTTGGTGACAGCAATAGCAGCAGAATTATCAACAAAGATAGGGGTGTTAGAAAATTGCAAACTGTAGTCGCGCATTTGCTGTTGAATCCAGATGATTTGTGAACAGCAACTTGCAGCAGCAACGTATTCAGCT
>BJCO01818223.1:0-14977 GCA_018326465.1 Flaveria floridana | reverse complement strand
GCAGCAGTGGTATTTGCTTTGAAAATATGGAGGCATTACTTATATGGGACAAAATGTACAATTTACACGGATCATAAGAGTTTGAAATATTTCTTCGATCAGAAAGAATTAAACATGTGCCAGCGGAGATGGTTAGAATTGGTGAAAGACTATGATTGTGAAATACTTTACCATCCTGGTAAAGCAAATGTGGTTGCTGACGCGTTAAGCAGAAAGAATGAACACCCTCCGATTCGAGTTAAGTCATATAAGTTAGTGATAACCCCAGATTTTATGCACCAGTTACGGGAAGCTCAGTTAGAAGCATTAAAGGAGGAGAACGTGAAACGAGAACGAATGAAAGGTCAAACAAAGGATCTGGAAGAAAATAGTTTTGGGGTTAAGACAAAATGTGGTCGTATATGGGTTCCGATTAAGATGAGAGAGTTGGTGCTAGATGAAGCTCATAAATCCAGATATTCTATACACCCTGGTGCTACTAAGATGTATAAAGACTTAAAACAAGAATATTGGTGGCCAGGTATGAAGTTTAATGTGATGCAGTATGTGAATAAGTGTTTGACATGTCTTCAAGTTAAAGCTGAGCATCAAAGGCCATATGGTAAGCTTCAACCCTTAGAAATTCCGAAATGGAAATGGGAGGAATTGACAATGGATTTCATAACTAAGCTTCCGCGTACAGCTAAAGGTTATGATACCATTTGGGTCATAATGGATAGATTGACACGTAGCGGGCATTTCTTACCAATCAAGGAGACGTATAACTCTGAGAAGTTAGCAGAACTGTTTATTCGAGAAATTATTGCTCGTCATGGGGTACCATTATCTATTGTGTCAGATAGAGATACACGTTTTACTTCAAGGTTTTGGAGAAAGTTTCATGAAGATATGGGTACTCGTTTATTACACAGCACATCCTTCCACCCAGAAACTGATGGGTTGACTGAAAGGACTATCCAAACAGTTGAAGACATGTTACGAGCTTGTGTTATAGATTTCGGTGGTAGCTGGGATAGTCATTTACCGTTAGTTGAATTCTCCTACAATAATAGTTATCATTCCACAATTGGGAGAGCCCCTTATGAGATGTTATATGGCAAAAAGTGCAGGAGTCCGATATGCTGGGGAGAAATTGGGGAGAAAGAGTTGGGTAGTTTGGAAATTGTACAGGCTACAAATGAAAAGTTGGATCAGATCAAAGCTCGGTTTAAAGCGGCTCAGGATCGACAAAAATCTTATGAAGATAAAAGACGAAGGCATATAGAGTTTGAAGTAGGAGATAAAGTTATGTTGAAAGTATCTCCTTGGAAGGGAATTATCAGATTCATAAAGAGAGGAAAGTTAAGTCCTTGTTTTATAGGACCGTTTAGAGTTATGGAATGAATTAGAGAAGTAGCCTATAAATTATAATTACCCGATCAGTTGCAAGGGATTCACCCAACCTTTCATGTATCACAGTTGCGCAAATGTTTGGCTGATGAAAATGCATACGTACCTTTAGATGATATAGAGGTGGATGATAAGTTAAATTATGTTGAGAAACCTACTGCTATTGTGGATAGAAAGATGAAAAGATTGAGAAATAAAACCATTGAATTAGTCAAAGTGCAGTGGTCGAATAGAAAGGGGTCTGATTTCACTTGGGAATCAGAAAATGAAATGAGGAGAGATTATCCCCAGTTGTTTGAATAGTCGGTTTCGAGGATGAAACCTATTTAAGGGGGGGGGGAGAGTTGTAACATCCAGTTTCTAAATCCGGACTTGTAATTATATTATAGTTATGATTAATTAACTAAGTTGACTTTGTTTGATTGTTTAAGTGTTCAGTCGCATGACTTGCATGTGAATGAACTTCAGTCGCACCTCATACGTGCGAATGAGATTCAATCGCACGAGTAGTAGGCGTATAAGATTCAGTCGCACGATTCAATCGTGCGATTGGTTCAGTCGTGCGACTGGAGGAGAGGCGGTTAAGATATGTGTGTGGATAAGTAAGGCGGTGCAGAGGGTTCAAAAGCAGATTCCTATCTGCATCATCCTCATTACTTCGTTCCCTTCACACCCAAACACTATGTTTTCACGAAATTGACTAAGGAAACTCCGTTTGGTAAGTTTTGGGTGTCACGGGTCAATCTTGATATGTTACAAGCTATGTATGTGATTGAATTTGATCCAATAACACATTTAGATCATTAAATTGGTCTGTTTCTTTTCTAAGTTAAAATCCGGGGGTTCGGATCCGAGTTTTGTGAAGTTTTGATAAAATAATGATCCGAAACCATTGTAAATGATGTGTATATGATCTGTTTTGAATATAAAATGATTTGGATTGTTAAAACTCAAATTTTGAGTAAGTTTGGATAAAAAACGTCAAGAACACAGCTGCTGATCCGTTTTCAGACGAATGGGCTCAGTCGCATGCCTCAGTCGTGCGAATGAGAGTCTAGTCATGTGACTGAGTGCGAATAAAGATTCAGTCATGCGACTGAGAACCCAGTCGCCTGGTTAGAAGACCGAATGAAGATGAGTAAGCACTATGCACGAATGAGGACTCAGTCGTGCGAATGAATGGTTAGTCGTACGGCTTAAGGTTCAGTCGCATGGTTCATCTGCATAGGTCCAGTCGCATGGGTGCACATTCGCATAAGTGTTCAATCGCATGAGGGTCATGTTTGAGAACAAGTTTACTAAATCAAGGTTTATTGCTTTAGATATACCTTGATTAGAGAAAGGGCTAGTTACCTCGTGTACGTGGATTGTGTAGATTGTCATAAGGAAGTTGATAAGGTGAGTTCTAAGTCCTTTTCAAATGTTTGGTTTTAGTATTCGGGCTAGCACACATATGATGATAAATGAACTGAATGTTTTAGCACCAGAACTGTGATAATGGTGTTTTTGTGTTTCTAACAGCTTGTGAAGCTGTTAGAGTAATGTTGGGGGTAATGAATGACTATCTGAACATTGTGAATCATTACGTGATGGTAATGGTTCCAATGGGTAAGATAGGGTTAAAGAATGGTAATTTGAACATTGTGAATCATTACGTGATGGTGATGATTCCAATGGGTCAAATGGGGTGTAATGATAAATGAAAATGTGTTAAAACTGGTGCTAAAAGAACGAATGTGTGGTGTGTAGAGTAATGTGATAATATTGGCAATAAGTAAAAGAAATGTTTTAAAGTGATAATGTGATGTAAATCTCAATAAGCCAGCTAGGGTAAGATGCCTGGGTGTGTAAACTGTACAGTTAGATAGGAGTGATGACGATCACTCAGCTTTGTGAACATCTTGTGGTGACGACCCTAGATGATTAATTGGCATCCTACTGGATGAGAGATAGTAACGTTAGTTTCTGGATGTGGGAAACTGATAGTTACTGGGTATGGGAAACTTCAGTTTCTGGATGTGGGAAACTGACAGTTTCTGGATATGGGAAACTAACGTCTGGTGGGACGAGTTTGGTAGGACAAAGTAAAATGAAAGATGATTTTATTATATTGCCAATATAAATATGATTGTTGTATGTGACAAAATGTTATTAATGTTTTGATGAAAATTTAGAACTCACCAGTTTATCTGATGTTTTGAGTATGGTGTGTGTGCTAGGTAAGGAAGGATCCTCTAATAACAGAGGAAAGCAAGTATGAGCTGAACAAGGATACTATCCCGGAGTAGCTGCTGGCATAGGATGTAGGACCTGTTAATAATATAATTAGGGCAATGTATAATTAAATACAACTATATGTAAAAATGTTTTAAAATATTGGGTTAATATGTTATGTTGTTTAGTCTTTCGCTGTATAATATAAGCTCTGATGTGTGTTTAAAAATGTTAATCCAACCACTTGGCGCGCCTCCGGTGCCCTGCCGGGTAAGGGGCGTCACAAAATCTTTCGAAGCCAAAGATGAAGTCATCTGAAGCTTCAAAGACAAAGTCTTTTGAAGCCAATAAATTGAAGATTGATTTCTTCCAAAGACAGAGAAGACATGCTTTCTATGATATACTTTTGCATAAAGTTGAACCACTTTCCGCTAGAACTCTAAAGACTCACCAATTTGTATTAGTTGATGAAAAGGTCAATGCTTTTGCAACTTTAGATTAAGGTTTAAAGTTTGTAACTTTCTACTTTGTACCTTTTATCATTTTTGTAATATATTAGGATATGAGCTATGGCATGTCATAGTCAGTAGTCAAAAGACAATCTGTATTTTGACTCTACATTGATTTTGTTTTCTAGATCAATATTTCCAGCTAGCTTTCAAAGTATAAGCTGACTGTAAGATGTAGTATAAAGTATCTCTGCCTCTTGTATTTTAAAAGATGCTTAGTAACACTTGTAATAGAACTAAAGAGCAATATACAATATTCTTGAAAACCATACTTATCTTGTTCTTGTTCTTTTGTTCTGTCTTATTACTTGTGTTCTTAGTGTCTTTTATATAAACCCTGGTTATCTATTTGAACTGTCATGTGTTCTAACACTCTCCTCATTATGAAACTGATTGTATTGACCACCTTAATCGGTCCTGCATGATTCAATAATAAATATTTAATTACATAAATGACCCAAATGGATTCAAGTTTACAACTAAAAATGAGTCAAATGTTACAATTTTGAATGCACGTACTTAAACAAATAAGATAATTCATATCAGAGCTTTGGAAAAAGCTTGTGAGAAGAGGAAGGAAGATGGGGAATCATGTAAAACAACTAATGGTAAGGTGAACAAGAAGGCCAAGGTCATGAAGGGATATGTGGCTACTGTTTGGTGAAATATACTAAGTTTAATTTGCATCACCAAACAATGACGCCATTTCCTATGTGTTTTAACTACAAGCAATTGGGACACTTAGCCAAGAGTTGTAAGATAATGGTGAATCCAGCTATGCTGGTTAATACTGTTAAACTAGCAAGAGTTCAATGTGGATGTCATAAGTACTAAAATCATGAGCATTATCGTAACGCATCCTCGAGGTTGAACATCGCTTAAGGTCAAGTGGTTAATCGGGGATCAAGGGAACAATAACTAGAATCAGGTTCTGGTAATTGGTGCAAATCTAAGGCAAGGTAATAATGGTAACCCTGGTCATGGAAGGACGTTCATGCTTGTAATATATATTTGGTAAAGATAATTTATTTAATTTTTCCAAATGACAAGTTATACATGAGTGTAACATAAGTTTGCAGTAACAAGAATAGATAGACTAAAGAGCATAGAATTGAAAAGGCATTAATGCAGACGACCAAGCCTTCTATGTTAAACAGTTAATGAAGTCCATCTAATAGAGATGGTGATCTTATGAAGAGGTTGAAATTGAGGAACTTGAAGGGATGATATATCTTGTTAACTGGGTCTTGGAGGAATTAAGATACTGTGTTTAGACTCATGTATCAAGACAAAAAGGACTGGTATTTAAAAAAATTGTTATAAAGATAGAATTTTTGAACATAAAGATGACATTTTGTAATTTCAAGTGATGAAGAATGATAGATCTAGAAATACTTTTACTTCAAGAGGAAAACTAAAAAGAACCAAAATCGAAGATGGGAATTCCCTTACCATTACCAACATGGAGTGAATCATTACTATAGTATGCCTCTAAGCTGTCAAGATATGATAAATCTGATGTTACATGCTATTTGATCCAATGTTAAAATACTAGGTAGTGCTAGTAGTAGAATGTGTATTCGCAAAACTAGAACGAGTTGGCATGAAATATGGATAGGTCACGATTTGGATAATCTCTTGGGATGTTTAAAATAACACAACGGTTATAGGAACCATGACCCATATTTTGAGAGGATCCCAAGATAATTGACTTGACCATGTTCTTTGTTGTTTTCGGTAGACTGACCTCGACGTCATATTTTTTTATGATTGTTGGGTGAACGATAGCCATAAAAGCTAGAGGAGTAGTGTTGGGCATAATAGGATAGCCGCTGCCAGATATTAAAGAGCCATAAAATATTACGATTATGAGATGAACAATAGCCATAAAATTTGTTTTTAAGAGTGTATTCTCATTAGGATCTATATGGAGCATAAACTCGTTCAATAGAACTCCAAATATCATGGGTTATAGTGCCTTGAACATAGGAAAAGAAGACCTCAGATATTGTTGAAATGATATTCATGCAAACACAATCATCATTTGAAATCATATATAGTAATTTACACGTAAGTGAGGTTGTGCAGCTATGACAAACCTAGGCGGTAATAGTTGTTCTTGGCAAGGTGATGGTATAAACGCAAATACGTGGGAATAGTATGTAGCCTTCTTGATGTAATTAAATGTAGTTGGGGAGCCATTACGTTTGTAAATGTTGGACCAAACTGTAAACTTTCATCAGAGGCTATCTACTTTAACGTGAAATAATGATTATTTGTGTGAAACTTTCTTTAGCCTGTGACTTCGCATGGAACATGAACTGGGTAAATGAAACTTGTAACTTTAGTGCAGCTTGTAAATGAAACTTGTAATTTTGCTTACTCAGATGAAACTTCACCCAAAATGTTGATTTGTGTAACAATTCAAAAACTAACTAGACTCCAAATTTTGATTTGTGAGAAATAGAGCAAATACTGATTGAAATGAGGACTAGAATAAAACCATGATTGTAATGATCACTGAGAAGAACATAGAGTTCACTAAATGTCATAGTAGATGACTGTACAAGAATGGTATATATATGGTCATTGTATTTTTCATGTAGCCATGAAATGACAAACCAAACAAGGTCTTTATTGTTAAACTATTCAACATTTTTAGCATGTGAGGAAGAATATTAAGCACATGTTAAATAGAAAAAGATGTATCTCATCCTATTTCATTTAATACTAATGAACTTGTGTTATAAGAAAGTATTATCGGTAACAGTTATATCGAGCATAAGCCCATTCAAGAGAACTCCATAAATCATGGGTTGTAGTGCCTTAAACATATGAAAATGAGGCCTTAGATATTATTGAATTGATAATCAAGTGAACATGAGTATCAAAGGAAATTACATAGAGCAATCTAGATTTAAGTGAGGTTATGCAGATGTGACAAACCTAGATGATATCGATTGTTCTTGGCAAGTTATATATTCTTCAAGATACCTAAAAGAATAATGGTATTGAAGAGTGGTTGAAGCATAGTTTTCCAATACCAGTAGTTTAAGGTAAGTGATACTATAACTATAAATATATAGGATTTACGTTTAGCCCTCTTGATGTAAGTAAATGCATGTAAGAGAGCCATCAAGTTTATAGATGTTGGACCAAGCAAACTTTCGTAAGACACTATGAACTTTAAGGTGAAACCATAAAATTTTATGTGACACCTTCTTTGGCTCGTAACTTTGCACAAAACAAGAACTGGATAAATGAAAGTTGTAACTTTAGTGTAGCTTGTAAACAAAAGTTGTAACTTTTGTGTACAAATTCTTATGGAAGAAACTTCATGCAAATGTTTTATACTTTTGCATTAACCAAATAAACGAAACTTAACTTTCATGTGGCAAATTAGAAACAAACTAGACTCCAAATGATGATTTGTAAGAAACAGAGAAAATACCTATTTCAATGAAGATTAGAATAAAACAAGATTATAAAATCATGATTGTAATGATTACTAAAAAGACCATATAGTTCACCAAATTCCATAGGATATGACCATGTGAGAAGAATAGATTTAAGGTTGGTTCTATTATTCACGTAGCCATGAAATGACAAACTAAACAAGGTCTTTGTCAAGTTTGGCATATGAATATTCAGCATAGGTTAAATAGGATATATGTGTCTCATCCCCTTTCATTTAGTACTTAGGAAGTTATGTTTTAAGAGTGTATTAGTGTCAGGAGCTACATAGAGCATAGCCCATTTAAGAGACCTCCATGAATCATAGGTTGTAGTACCTTGAACTTTGAGGCCTTTTATATTGTTGAAATGATGATGATGTGATGGACAACATTGGAAATCCATATAGAGTAATCTAGATTTAAGTGAGGTTGTGTAGCTGTGAAAGACCTAGATGGTAACAATTGTTCTAGTCATGGTATGTATCCATCAACATACCTAAAAAGTTAATGGTAATAAATATTAGTGTAATCATAGGTTTCTAATGCCCATAGTTGGTATGTGATGGTGTAAATGTAAATATGTGGGAATTGGGTGCAGCTTTATCTATGGATACAAATGTAAGTAGGGAGCCATCAACTTTCTAGTTGTTGGACCAAACTTTAAACTTTTGTACAACACCATAAACATTAAGGTAAAACAATAACTTTTTTAGTGAAACTTTCTATGGCTTGTAAATCATGAAACTTAGAGTAGAGAAATCAAAGTTGTAACTTTTGTGTAAAAGAAAGTTGTAACATTTGTGTACAAATGCTTATGGATGAAACTTTAGGCAAAAGTTTTATACGCTCTCCATTGTGTCAAAAAGGGCCTATGGCCAAACAAAAAAGTGTGGTCGTAGACCTTTCACCACATATAATATTTTTAAGTCAAGTGTGACCATAGGTCGAGTTATCGTAGGTACCATATGGTCATATTCACGTCTAGTGGCCATAGCAGCTTGAAAGTGTGGCTAAGAGCTACCAATCTTTGTTACTGGAATCAAGCATTCTCACTATCAAGTGTGTCTAATGGCTTGCAACAACCACATAATTTATTATTAGTGGATAAAGCATAGCAACTGCCACATAAATTTACTAAAAAGTTAGACTTAGCTAGAATTATTCAAAAACTCATGGCCAAAAGCCTACTGTAATCAAACATATTATCCAGATAAGTATGGC
This sequence comes from Flaveria floridana, assembly GCA_018326465.1. Lineage (NCBI taxonomy): Eukaryota > Viridiplantae > Streptophyta > Magnoliopsida > Asterales > Asteraceae > Flaveria > Flaveria floridana. The sequence continues at coordinate 6,189 of BJCO01818223.1, read as the reverse complement.
TACTCGATAGAAATGTCCATGAGTTACTATTAGTATGGTTAAATCAAAGTAACTGCCACATTAATTTACTAAGAAGTTGGTTTTAGCCACACTTATTCAAAAGAAATCCTAAGGTAAATGATTGCGTGACAATAATTCAGTGTTTAATTAACCTAAATGTGTGATTTTACATCGTGATTATTGTAGAACAAGTTCACTTTATTTGTGTTTTGATTTATGGGTGGTTGGAGTTAAAGAAGGCTTATTTTGGAGAAAAAGAAGCAAAACATGGAACTATAAGGACTGGAGTTGCAAATATCAAAAGTTACAAAAAAGGCACAGGAATGAGCATATCAGTGTATGATATGCCGAATAGGAGCCTATGATATGCGATAGGCGTATTCACGGCGTATCAGTGGGCGTATTAAGTGACTATGATTATGAAATTTGCCACCACCCTAGTAAAGAAAACACTGTTGCAAATACCTTAAGTCGCATGCAAAGAATTAAAACCAATAAGCATTCGTGCATTAGATATTTGTGTGTAATCTGATCTTTATGCTCAAATTCGAGATGCACAAAGAAAAGCTCTTACTTGGAGAATTTGAAGAATCAATCCTTAAATGAAGTAGAAAAAGATCAGGAGACTACAAATGAGGAACTTTTAAGATTCAAACAAAGGATATGGATTCCAAATCTTGATATACTAAGCGAACTCATTTTAGATAAGGCTCATAAGTTATGATACTCCATACACCAAGGTAATGATAAATTGTATAAAGACTAAAAGAAACATTACTGGTGGCCGACTATGAAGAGATTGCTTTATACATTAGTAAATGTCTAACTTGTTCCAAAGTTAAGCAAAATATCAAAACCAACAGGATGTTGTAACAACCTGATATCCAGGAATAGAAATAGGATTAGATTACTATGGATTTTGTAGCTAAGTTACCCAGGTCCCCAATTAGTCATGATATGAAATAAGTTATCATAGACAGGCTAACTAAATCCACACATTTCATACCCATTTAGGAAGACTTTAAAATGGATAAATTAGCACGAATTTATTTAAAAGAAGTTATGAGTCAGCATGGAGTGCCATTTTCTATTATATCTAACAGAGATAGTATATTCATGTCATGATTTTGGCATTCACTATAAGAGGATTTGGGAACACGAATAAATAAGAGCATTTTATATCACCCTCAAATCGATGATTAGAGTGAAAGAACTATTTAGACATTAGAGATATGCTCAGAGAATGTGTGATAGATTTTAGCGAAAATTAGGATACTCATTTACTTTTAATTCAGTTTTCTATAATAACATCACACCAGTATCCAAGCTGCACCTTTTGAAGCACTTTATGGATGGAAATGCAGATAGCCCTTATGCTGGACAGAAATTAAAGATCCCCAGTTAACAGGCCCTGAAATCATACAGGAAACCATTGATAAGATATTCCAAATTAAAGACAAATTGAAAGTCGCAAGGAATTGACTAAAGAGCTATGCAGGTAAAAGACGAACACCTTTGGAATTTCAAACTAAAGACAAGGTACTACTAAAAGTAGCCCCATGGAAAGGTATTATTCTCTTTAGGGAAAGAGGAAAACTAAACCCTAGATATGTTAGACCATTTGAAATTGTGGCAAGAATTGGACCCGTAGCATATAGAGTTAATCTTCTATGAGAGTTAAATGGTGTACATGATGTTTTTCACGTATCAAATCTCAATAAATGCCTGGTAGGCCATGATTTGGTTATACCTTTGGAGGAAATACAATTGAATGACAAGTTAGAATTCATGAAGGAACCAACTGAAATTATGGACAGAGAAGTAACTTAAGACGAGTCATATACCAATAAGAAAAGTAATATGGAACTCTAAACGAGGCCCTGAGTTTACCTAGGAATGCGAGCATAAGATGAGACTCAAGTGTAAGTTTTATATAGAGGCTGATGTAACCAAAGCAACCAAAGGGCTTCCTGCATGCATGCACCAAAGTACAAAGTAAAACTGCTACGAAAGTTTTATACTTTATATGAGAATTATGCTATGTATAAACCTAACCCAAAAGTTCCTGCAGAAGCTTTATACTTTGCATAAGAAATATTCTAATTATAAAGTCTTCCAAAGCCAAAGATCAAATCTTTCGAAGCCAAAGATGAAGTCTTTCGAAGCTTCAAAGACAAAGTCTTCCAAAGCCTAGTGAAGTGAAGACTGATTTCTTCCGAAGACTTAGAATATTCTCTGATGTACTTTTACAAAAGCTGACCAACTTAACGCTGCAACTCTGAAGACTCACCAACTTGCATAAGTTGGTGAAAAGGTCCATGCTTTTGTAACTGTACATTAAGGTCTTTGCCTGTAACTTTCTACTTTATGTACTTTTATCCTTTTTGTATAATATTAGGATGTTAGCTATGGCATGTCATAGTCACTAGTCAAAAGGCAATCTGCCTTTTGACTCTACATTGATTTTGTTGTCTTTCAATATTCCAACTGGCTTTCCAAGTATGGCCGGTTGTAGGGTGTAGTATAAAGTATTTCAATGTCTTGTAACTTATTCTTATGCATTATAACTCTTGTAAGAGAACTTGAGATTAATATACATCATCCTTGAAAATCTTATATATATATTGTCTTAAAGTCTGTCTCTTTACTTACTTGTGTTCTTTGCACCCTAACTCTTAAATCCCCGGTTCCCTATTTGATCTGTTAATTGCTCTAATTATCTCCTCATTGCGAGACTTATTATATTCACCATCCCTTAACCAGTCCTACAATTGGTATCAGAGCATTCTAGGCTCTTAATTGTAAGATCTCACCCTCTTAAATCTCCTCGGTTCTCACAAATCACTTAACCACTCAAAAGGCAGCATCCAAGGCTGATACGGAAACCGATACCATGGTAAAGTCCCCACTGATCACTCCTGATGATTTTGATACTTGGTGCCTAATAATGGAAAGCTTCATCAAGTCACAAGATAGCAGGATGTGGGAGTCTATTACCGAAGGATCTTAAATTCCATGCACCTCTTCAGCTGTTGCTAGAGGTGGCATGATTCCAAAGGAGATGGCTGACTATTCTGAAGAAGATAGAAAAAGAATAGACATAGATCAGAAACCCATGACTACCCTCCAAACTGCTCTTCTAGATGCCATCTATAGAGGCTTCAAGAAGTGCAAGACTACTAAGTAGCTCTAGGATGCACTGAAGCTGATGTATGAAGCTTCTTCTGATGCAGAAGAAAACAAGAAGGATCTTCTTAAGCAGCAGTTTAAGAACTTCACTTTCAAAGCAAGTGAAACCATGACTCAACAATACTTATGTTGAGATTATAGATACTCTGATGGATGTTGGAGTAAAACTGGAGAATAGGGACATTGTGAGAAAGTTCATGTCCTCTCTTCGTAGACAATGGACACACTATTATATGGTCATTAAGAGGACTAAAAATCTCATGACCCTCACTCTCATTGAGTTGTATGGCATACACAGTGGTTACCAGATGGAAATGAACATGCAAAATCCATCTGGCAACTCTAACAATCAACAAAGTTCTGTCCTTCATATGGTTGAAAGGGATTGTAGAGAACCACATCACCATTTCATCTCTTATCCTGACAACTCACCCAAGGGGCCTTTCATCACCTTGCCCGAGACACCAAAGGAGAGCTACATCTATGGAAGCCCATTCCAAGAGATAAGCTCATTATATGCCTTTGTGTCACATGATGAAAGCACATGTAACTTTCTCTTCACCCTTAAAGACTTGGATTGCATCCATCCAGATGACCTGGAGTACATGGAGATAGTTCAACAAATGGCTCTTCTCACTTACAGAGCCAAGAAGTTTTACAAGAGGACAGGGAGAAAGTTTCCTAGCAATGTGTCCAGTGGAAAGTTTGGGAAAGTTCCCTAGCAATGTATCCAGTGGAAAGTTTGGACTGGATAAAAGCAAAGTAAAGTGTTACAACTATAACCAAATGGGACACTTTGCTAGGGAGTGTAAGGCACCCAGGAAAAATGGTGGCCAAGCACAACCCAAGCCAGACTACACTGAGGGAGCTTCACATACTAAGAAGCCTAAGCAACAAGCTGTAGTTGCTATTGAAGAAGGAGGCTTTGATTGGAGCTTCTAGGTAGAAGATGTGCCTCAAACCAAGCATTGATGGCAGATATGGATGAAGCCAAAGTATTGGAACATCTTTGTACCCTAGAATGGATTCCTAAAGTTAATAGATACAGGTCCTATAACTTAGAAATAAGATCTGATCTTGAGTCTTTGAACATATTAAAATCTGATTTCAAAATAGCTGAAAATGAGTATAAGTTAAAAATAGAAAACTTACAGAAAACAAAATTTCAACTCTTAAACATTAGCATACCAACTACAGGACTCAGATCAAAGATCTTATTACTAAGTTAACTAAGTGCCAGGTTGAGCTAGTGGTCAGTAAAGCTAAGGTAGAGAAGCATGTTCTTGAAGAAGAGACCTTCAAGAACATCATATCCTCATCTCTACATTCCAAAGTGTGTTATCAGAACAAACAGGGACTAGGATCTACTGAGGTAGCTCCTCCAGACACTCTATTATCTATAAGATCTCCAAGGTATGGAACTAGTCAAGATGAGCTGCCATCTATAGATCCCAGTGATAAAGAGGATGAAGAGGAGGTAGTGAAGGATGAATCTGGGAAGAGTGAGGAAGATCATCCTAACAAGGGTCACTACACTCCTGAGGAGAGGAAGAAGTCAGGTATGACTAAGTCAAAGAGGAAGAACTTGATCCGAGCAGTAAAGAGAAGATCAAAGAGAGCTCAGGAGATCAAGCCACTTTCAACTCCAAGTAGAAACAAGTCTTTATCTCTGCAGGTTTTGAAGTAGTAAAGACTGAGGACACAACTTTGAACTCTAGTACCAAGAGTTCAAGTATATATTCAACTCATCCCTATGAAGGAATGAAGACTGAGTAGCTATGTAAAACTTCTATACAACATGAACCATCCACCTCCAAAGGCAAGCTTCACCTTAGGAGGCCTACCACAACATATTCAAATATGCAGATGGAGATGCAAAGTGATCAAACTCAGTCTTATATTCACAAGAAGGCTCTCAGAAGAAAGCATTTTGACTACATTATGTGTGGTAGTACTTCTCATCTGGCTAAGGATTGCATCTATAATCCCAAAAACACTATCAACATAACAAAGAAGAAGACTTCTGAAAAGAGCAAGAAGAAAAAAGCTTTGGAAGAAATCAGGGTTTCTTTCGGAAGATCCTAAATGAAAATGAAGACAAGTGAAAAGTTTCCTTCGGAATAAAATTTGGTCTCGGAAGAAAGGAATGCTTCCGAAGTACTGAAGCTTGTTGTAGTGAAAGCAAGATCTTCCGAAGGGTCAGTTTCCAAAAATTCCAATGTTGTAAAAACTTCCGAAGCTTTAAAGGTCAAGTTTAATCTTCCAAAGATGGCGTGGAAGATAAAGAAAGACCATCTGAGTGAGAATTCTTCATGTATAATAGCAAACGATCCCTATAGTCTCAGTATAGGATCAATTACTGTTGCATTATCTTCAGTTCATTTTAAAGAGCCCAAGACCGAAAAGGCTTAGGTTTCCAAATATAACTAATTCTTCTTTTATTGTGCAGGAATAGCTGAAGACCAAAAGAAATATATGGATCATTGATAGTGGCAGTTCCAGTCACATGACAGACAATGGCTCCTTGCTTCAAGAATTTTGAGAAAATTGATGGAGGACCAGTTGCTTTTGGAGGAGATGCTGGTTGTTACATTACTAGAAGTGGCAGGGTCACAAATGGTAAGCTCAACATTGAGAAGGTAAATTTTATTAAGGAGCTTGGGTACAATTTATAGAGCGTATCCTAATTTTATGACCAGAGACATAACATGCTCTTTACTAAGCATGAGTGTATTGTTCTCAAGCCTAGGGTGGTCATTCCTCAAGAGCATATCCTGCTTAGAGCACCCCAGAAAGGGAACATGTATAAGATGGATTTGCAAGATACACCCCTCTCAAGAGAAGTTTCTTGCTTTCTATCTAAGGCTAATAGTGACGAGTCTTTCCTTCGGCATAAAAGGGTGTGCCATGTAAACTTTAAGAACATGAACAAACTGATTAAGAATGATTTGGTAACTGGAATGCCAAAGAAAGAGTTTACAAGTGATGATCACTGTGTTG